>OZ007496.1:214547851-214593909 GCA_963931805.1 Microdon myrmicae | reverse complement strand
CGTTAAAATTTGACACATTTTTTTAAAACTATTATAATGAATGTGTAATTGTGCACGAATATTAAACTTGGAGGCGCATAATAAAGCATAAAGTCTACAAAAATGTTTGTCTCCTTCTTTCTCACGTCGAAAGAAAACGAGCATTTGTTTCTGCTTTTCTTTGCACGCAATTTGCGCGCATATATTTGCCAGTCATCGTTCCGTGAATATGACTGAAATTCAATGGAAAGAAGTGAAGGATCTCAAGTCCGTGCTTCGCCATCCTTATATCGCTACAAAAGTAATGCAAGCGAACGATTTGACTGCTGGTTTATTTTTCAAGGAGTGGAAAAACATCATTTTTCGTTTGTCGAAGATTCTAAATAATACCCTTGCTGATGGAATTAAAAACGCCATGCTATGTAGAGGAAAACATTTGCTGGGCAACGATATTCTGTTGGCTGGGATCTATGTTGACCCCATGGTTCGATCCATATTGACGGAAGAACAATTAAATAGAGCTAAAAACGCTCTGTTTGAATTAACCGTTCGCATGAAAGGCCTTCGACTAGAACAAGAGACGACAGCAGGCAGCGTTCACGAAGTACCATCATCTTCACCCGACACCGGTGAATCTGAAGACGATTTTGAAAATTATCTCAATGAACAAGATAAACTAAAACGTCCTGGTTTGAATCACAGTCCCAATATAGATGAAGGAGACTCAAATTGAATTTTGTGATGCATTGAGAAAAAAATGGAAAAAATTGAGCGAACTTATAAGTTAAATGGCAAATACAGCGGTAACCAGGAATCGTAAAAGATTCAGCATTGATCGTTATAGCATTACCGCCAACCCAAGTATCCGTAGAGCGGTTATTTTCCGCCCTTGAAATTCTGAATTCTGATTTGAGAGCCTCTACGAATACAGATTTAATAGAAGCAATGTTGTTTTTAAGAATAAATTCTAGTAAATAATTATTAAAGTTTGATCTTGTTTTATTTTTATCCATCATCATCATCATCGGCACTACAACCGGGAACCGGTCTTGGCCTTATTTAGCAAGTCCTGAGGCTTGTTACATTTTCCATAATGATTTATTTTTTCTGGGCAAGGTCATTAGTCTTGCGCCAGAGGCTTCCCGACGGGGAAACGTATTTTTATCCATATAACATGAAAAAAGTGGCTATATGCAAAGGTAGGAAACAACCTGATAAGATTGAGCTTTTTTTGAGTCGAAGTCGGAGTCAGAGTCGAAGTTGGAGTTGGAGTCGGAGGCACGGAGTCGTGTTGTTGGTAAATATAGGAATCGGAGTCGGAGTCGGAGTCGTGTCATTTTCTTTCGACTCCACAGCCCTGATAACCTCACTAAAGGTCAGGTGGCATCATGAACATTCCATAAAAAACCACCATAGGATTATATGAAATAAATTCCGGGAACAAAAATGCAAATCCAAGTAAATGTATCCAACATTTTGCATTTCGTCGCAATGACAACTACTGAAATGCAAAAGGATAAATGACTTTCAAAATTTATCGGACACCTTGCAATTTAATATAATCTCGGAAGTGTGAATACAAAATTTTTCGGGGAATATGTCAATCTTTGCATTATCGCCACAGAGGTTTGCAATAACAAAGAGAACAATTAGACTTTTGGTTATTCTCGGAATGGGTGGTTGAGTCTTTTTTTATGGTGAATCGATGGTTAGTTTTCATGATGATTCTTTCACAGAAACGGAACACGACTCGCTGTTGTTTCGTCGAAGTAAATACATTCGTGTATAAGGTGTCCCAGTTTGCAAAGTGAAACAAAAAATTGTAATAATGCATTAATACTATATATTTGTCTATTGCATCTATTGTGATACGAAATATAAGAAAGGAAAAGTATAATATAACACCATCATCATCATCGGCATAACAACCGGGATCCGGTCTTGCCCTTATTTAGCAAGTCTCGAGGCTAGTTACATTTCCCATAATAATTTATTCTTACGGGCAAGGTTATTAAACCCTGCGTCATAAAGTGTAATATATAACGTCATATATTTATATACTAAGACTAAAAGCAAAGAACATCGACTCGCTCAAACGGCTGTTAAATAATTTTCAGACCACCCTCGTAGCAACACATCTCAATCAAGCTGCAAACATTTTTGCTGGTTGACAAAACTGGTGTGTGGTCACTCATTATCGTAGTGAAACAACACGCCTTCATCAACTAGGGGCATTTCTGTGCGGTGGTAATACTTAATTTTTATAGCCACGCACAGTAAACATCGGAATTAATCTTCTTCTTTTTTTTTGGATGCGGTCCTAGAATCCCACCGAATTGCAGCATCACCTTCTTTTTGGTGGACATCCGCCTTTACTTGCCTTTCGAATGCTTCATCTTGCCTATTGAAACTTCTTTTTCGGCAGACATTATTGAAGACAACCCATTTTCCGTCCCTTGTGATCATATGCTTCAAGAACAAATCGCTTTCCTTGCGTTTGATGAGTTGGTGGTAGATGTTCACACACCTAGTCAAATGAATTTCTTTCAGCTCATACGGCACACCCAGATGTCGTTTTTTTTTTTTTTTAAAGCCAAGCGATTTCAAATAGGCATGAACACTTCAAACCGGCGCTTTTATAGTAGTAACAAGCTCCCAACCTGTTCAAGGCTATTTTGTTTGCACCAATGCTTAGATTTTATCGTCGTGAATCTTGGGAGTCGCTCCGGAGCGACGTGAGCCTTTAAGCGGAGGTTCTCATCAACAAGTTTAAAAAAACCGATTTTTTTTTTAATTTTTTGATACCTGTAGTGTGTGGAAAAAGCCCCCAAAAACCAGTTTTTGCGAATATAATTTTATAAAAAAGTTACAGCATAATGAGGTCAAGTGAGGTCGTTTATTTTTCACTTGAAGTGTCTTGTTCAGTAGGCTTGTTTTATACTATAGACAAAATGTTATAAGTTCATTAAACCATTTTATTGAACGTTGTCAAGACGTATGACGTGGGGGTCAACATTTTATCAGTTCATTTAAACCATTTTATTCAACATAGTCACGACGTATGACGTGCGGGGTGAACATTTTATCAAATCATTTAAACCATTTTATTGAACATAGTCATAGCGGATGAAGAATTTTCGGCTTGACCTCTTAAGTGTATACTAACAGAGCAACCGACCTAAAAATGTATATACAAGCTAATGAGACATAGTACTATAGAATCTGGCATAGTAATTAGACCTGCTGGTGCTATCTGTAGGTCAGGCCGGAAACTTTTCACCCCACTCTCGTTTAGCATTTTGAAGCTTTAAACGCGTTTTTCTCGAAACCATGCTTTTCACATTGGTCTCTACGCAATCTCAAAACCTACTCAATGGATGTGTTTTTTATTTATTTTAAAGTAAATTGAATTTATTGGAGGCTGTACCTAAATGAAGATGATTTATTCATTTTAATTTCTATCCAACGTTAAAGAGCAAAAATATGGGTACACCTCAAGTTCTCATGCCCGCCATTTTTTTTAAATTTCGACTATCATGGATGATTCTAGTAGGGGCTCCAACTACACTCATATAGTTTATAAAAATTCTTCGATTATTGATCATTTTTGCAGGTGCTAGATTTGCCAACAGTAAGGTACCTGTTTTGAGACGGTCAGGTCACATTACAATTATTTTCACTATATTGTTTAATTAAAAAAAAAATTTTTTGTACTTTAGAACATATTAAACAAGTGACAAAAAGTTTGAATTTGTTATTTATTTCCTTCTATGAGAAAATAATTCAATGAAGTGACCTTGTGGCGTTTCTAACAGATACCCACACAATACACAAGCAAATACTGAAGAACACCGAACGAAAATCGAATAAGAAAATGCATCAGAGCCGTATACCATGGCGATAACATAACAAATCCACATCAGTCGAATGTACTTGTTGATTGTTTAGAAATCGAATTCGTACACACGGCTGTGGCCGGATGGGTTGCGCTTTGGTTCAATTTTTGGTGATTCTAACTGTCATAGCGTCAGTTCGAATCACACGTTCTTCACTATCATCCCAAACGCTATAATTGGTGACCCGACGTGATCTGTGTACACACAGCACACACTTTCCTGTAGTAAAAAGAACTTCACGACACGATCACGACTTCCGCATAGAGCACCGGCACACTCGCCTGCTCCGACGTTCTCTCGTTCGCTCGGCCGTTCGCACACGAAGCTGATCGTAACAAAGTTACTGAGGGGAGAGTAGTGTGGCGTTTCTAACAGATACACACACAATACACAAGCAAATAGTGAAGAACACTGAACGAAAATCGAATAAGAAAATGCATCAGAGCCGTATACCATAGCGATAACATAACAATTCACATCAGTTGAATATACTTGAGTTTAAAAATCGAATTCTAAACACGGCCAGTAGCCTGATGTGTTGCACTTTGGTTCAATTTTTGGTGATTCTAACTGTCATAGCGTCAGTTCGAATCACGCGTTCCTCACGATCATCCCAAACGCAATAACCTTTTTAGAGGTTCTCAGATGAGAACCTTACATTAACTGAAAAATTTTTACAACGGAATTGGGTGAGCCAACTCTGGACTGGCGTTTTTCGATGATATTTGTGTCGTCGACTTTACACAGCTTTTCTGTGCCTTCGATTGCTGTTGTCCCTTTTTGAAGTAATAAAGCAAAATATGCCGAATTTGCACTTCAAAATTCTCCACGTTCTAATAAAAAAAGCGCAAAAACCGATCAAATGGCGACAACCTTTATTTAATATATTATTCGATTAAATGTCTATAAAGAACGCCATATAAAAAATTGACATTTATATCACGTGCAGTTACAAATAAGTGTTGCTTGGCATCGCCATTCATTCAAAACAAACGCAATGACTTTCTAAACAAGCCGATACTATCAAAATTCGCGTTCGGTGGTAGCAACGTTACGTATGGTGACTTCAATCTTCAATCGACCTTTAATAATTGACCCTCACCAAAGAACTCAGGAGGGTTTGATACAAAAGTTCGAGTCAACGCCCTCTCTACATAATATTTCTGTCTCGATAAGACAAAGAAACGCCAGAAGCATGTAGAATATTCCAGTGGTTGAGGAAGACTGGAATCAACTGAGTTAAGCATCTGTAGCGTTCTACGAACGCACAATTTCATCCAGGTAAGGTTCCTAACCTTCAAGGAACATATTTATCTTATCATTACACGTGTCCCAAAGCTCCTAATCATACCTGTAACAAGGGTCATAGGAAGCTGCAAAATGCGAACCGGATATAAAAAAGAAGCAAGGAACTGAACGTCCCAAAGCTTTCAATATCACGCTCAACAAGTCGATTGCAGCATACCTGAAACAAAGGTAAAAGCATCCATTCATCTTATTCCCAAAGATTGAAATGCGCCACACTCCAGCACTGCACAATCTGAAATCCCGAACATCTACACGACGTTACAAGGAATGGCTATCGTCGGTAAATTAGCCGACCAACGGATGCACGTGCGGATGGTCGGCCGCAAAGACCATGAAATACATCGGCAAACAAAAGAAACGGCAACTTCATGCAATAAAGCATATCGCCTATCCGCTGCCAAATTGTAGGCAACCGTAATTATCTCAACAAGATAATTCGGAATATTTACGAGAATAAAGTCAACAAAGGAAATACTCCTGTCCCACGATTCCTTTGTAGAATTTCACACCCATTAGAAAGGTCTAATGGATTGTTAGTTTTAACTAAAGAAGTTAAACAAAACTCATGGACCGCACGTCCATCCAAATTGCAGGATATCCTTCGGCCTGCGCGCCAGATGTTTTATGTAAATAAGGCGGCACACAATCGACAACCGTCGAACTGAATTTCGATCACTACCACGGATGGTGATAATGATGTTTGATGATGAGTGAGTTTCTTCTTTCAGGAATAAAAAATTACGCCTGGGACGTAATAACATGCTGCTAACAGAGATTCGAAAATTCTGTTAGCAGAGCGAATAGGTAATTTCTCTGTGCAGATATAGATACGATCTGTATCAGGTTTTGTTTTTGGGATTGAGATAGTTGAGTCTAATTTTGATCGTCGACGAGACGACTGGCTATATCGAACAGCCATCTCGCGAAGTCCGTTTCGAGCAACCAAGGAGAATATATCGAGATTCGTCCCAGAGGAGTTGATTTTTACCGTGTGTCTATTTTAACGTTTGTCTATTTTGATCTGTACTTAATTAAATAAAACTAAAGGAAAAAATAATTGTGCAACTAAAAGACGAACATTCCAACAATAAAATAAAAACCACTGAATAAGAACAAGGAATCCCAGTGTTTTAATCGTCGCTTATCATTCGCTCTGGTTTCGTTTTGTTTTTCTGCGAACAGTGTTCGGCGGAACACTGCATCACCGATTATAGGCCAACGACAAATCCGCCAAACATCTCCTCAAGCCTCAAGGTCGCGTGCTTTGACGATGAATCTTGGACCTTATAGCGTTGAACAAACCTAAAGCCACACGACCATTAAATGCGCCAAGAATTCCGCAGTATTATACAGCATTATTAGACTTATTTCACACCGTCCTGAAGGAAAACAAGACTAATGACCTTGCCTGAAAAAAACAAATCATTATGGAAAATTTAACAAGCCTCAGGACTTGCTAAGTAAGGCCAAGACCGGTTCCCGGTTGTAGTGCCGATGATGATGATGAAGGAAAACAACCTCCACTTGTTAAAAAAAAACATTGTTTTCTATCATCATAATACACCAGCTCAAGTAAACGGTGATAACCCTAGTACAAATAGTGGCAATGAAGCACGAGTTGCCTTTTCACTCACCGTATCCGTGGCCCAATTTCCTATTCAAAAATTGGCTTCACAGGAAAATTTTCAACAAATAACGAAATACGTTCGGAAAACTTATAGCCAGCAGTGAATCAAACCACCCGCGTTAAACGTTTCTTTAAAAAACGCTTATCCCTATGTCGGTACAACACTCATCTTGAACACCAATCTGTCAACTAGTTTGTTGTCAGCAGACAAAGGCCTTAATTTAATGAGTGCTATCGGCGATTTTTGCTATGCGGAAGAATATTGAACAAAAAGTTGTTTCAAATTTTGTATTGAGGACGGAATTTCTTATGTGAACGCGCTGAAAAACTTGGAGAAATCCTAGGCAATATGGAAGACAAAACCAATTAAGGGACAAAAAGCGGTAGTGAAGCAGTTGAAAACTCGTCCCTTCTGAGACGACTTGTTACATAATTAAAGGAAGACAACTAAGTGGGGCGGTTTTTCTGAAAGCAGGTAGGATCTTCTCTCCACAAAATAAAGTTGTGTGTTCAACAAGCGTTGAACGCACCTTCCACTAACAATGGCTCTTGTTGTGGGCTGGGTTGCTGGCGTCAGGAACAGTGATGTCGCCTGGCGTGCAATAATGTTGATTATTGTAGTTCTGAAAACAATTGGATTTATAGGTAAAAATGAAACGAATACCTTCAATGGATGGACTGCCGACGGAACACCAAGGAAAGAATCCTTCAAAGAATGAATGTTAATAATACTCGTAATACGAGTTATGTTGATGATTGATTATACTTTAAATTATGTTCATTCTAATTGATCACTAGGAAATACCAGGATTAGCTTTTGATTACAACCATCTCTCACGAAAGGTTAACGAAGAAGGAAAATGATTGTTGTTTGACAACCAACAGAATTTAATTTTTATATGTCACCTGATTGTTGACATTTGTTAGGTTGGTTGGTGCTACGGGTAGCATTCAGTTGCGAATTCGCTGGTTGTGTCCAGTGCGATTCCGCAACAAAAGTTAAAGCTAACATATCCAGCAAACCGCGAGTACACTTATAAATTTGTAATATATTATATTGTGCAATTAAAAACAGCAATAGGCTTGCACAAGTTATTGAAGAAAACGTCGACTTAGTGAAGGAAGTGGTGTTCGAAAACCGTCAGTTTTTTATGTCACCTGATTGTTGACATTTGTTAGGTTGGTGCTACGGGTAGCATTCAGTTGCGAATTCGCTGGTTGTGTCCAGTGCGAATCCGCAACAAAAGTTAAAGCTAACATATCCAGCAAACCGCAAGTACACTTATAAACTTGTTATATATTATATTGTGCAATTAAAAACAGCAATAGGCTTGCACAAGTTATTGAAGAAAACGTCGACTTAGTGAAAGAAGTGGTGTACGAAAACCGTCAGTTTATCACAAGAGCTCTTTCACTGGAACTATCCCACGAATGAGTTGATGTTTTATGCCTAAAATGCCTCGACACACGACTTGCCCCAAAAAGCTGAATTTTCTTCAAGAGAGCGCCGCAGAGCGAATTTTTGACCAACAAACGTTACCAATATGATCTAGTAGGCACCAAATCTCAAATCACTACTTTCGTGGAGCACGTTTTGGTTCGATTAAGTCGGAAGCAAATTCGCTTAAGGAGCTAATGGCGATTCCGAGTTATATTTATCAATAATGTATATCGAATGGAGCCTGTCTCGAAAGGGTCAACCTTGACGATTAATTGATTTTTGTTTTGTTTTTATTGAACCAGTCTCGGTTATATTCTATCAGAATGTAATTACTGAAGCTGATACGTATTTCGAAGACTTAGAAAACATTTTTATTAAATCAGTCTCGGTTATATTCTATGAGAATGTAATTACTGAAGCTAATACGTATTTCGAAGACTTAGAAAACACTGTTTTTTCTAAGGTATATATATATATATAATATAGAATCTCACTAGACCAAATGTACTGACAGAAAAAAAATTAACAACTAAAGAAAAAAAAAGGATATTTTTTTTTGTTTATAAGTCATTGATTTACCAATCCTTACTATGTGCAAACGGAAGTATTCCCTCCGACTTTGAAAGTAGGTCATTATAGACAAACCTCTTATTCTCGTGTAACCGATATCGAAAATGTCAAAAACGCCTGTTCATTTGGTTAAGAATAAAAAACTGTATTGCGTTTGTAAAACTTGAGATGAAACAGAACATATCGAAACTAAAGTTGCCTAGTTATGTAGTTAATGAATAAACAGAACATATCGAAACTAATGTTGCCTAGTTATGTAGTTGATGAATTCTTGCTTGAATGAATTACCAGATTGTGTGTAAATAAGTACTTCTTTTTAATTATCTAAATCGATTTAATATTAATGAAATACAAACAACCCGCAAGGTAAAAAACACTCTTATTCCTATGATTCTCTTCCATAATAAACGACCGAAACCCACAATTTTAACCTAATCCACTTAAATCCTTCCATTTTCGCACCGCCTCCATGTAAAAAAACAGCTTCGCCGGTCAAGGACCGTTTTTTATCAAGTCCAATTAAGTTTAATTTGTCTCAACAAACAAAGATCTTTCGAAACAGAAACGAAATCATTCATTTACTTTGCAATTTTAGAAAACGAGTAATTCGAAACCAGTCAAGCCTAAATTACGACCTCATAAAAACCAAGTTGACACCATATTCATCAAGATTAAATACAAACCCAACGGGTGGCTCTAATGTAGAATACAATAGAATCCGATTCCGAGTGCTCATTAAAAGTAATATAAAACTCACCATTGCCCTGACTGTCCTCTTTGGCTATTAGAATTAGTCATCTCCTCTCACAGGAAAAGGCTTGATGTAAGTCTCCGGTGGCAGTGGCTTGGCCCGGCGCGGCCAATTCCTCTTACCCACCCACCCTTTGGAAAAGTTTCGATCATTTACCCGAGTTTTGAACATATTTTCCATTTAATTAAGGCAAAGTCGCGGGTAGATAAAAACTCCCGTGGTATAAATTCAACAGTGACTCATAACGAATATCGGGTATTATGAGTAGCAAGCAAACCCGTTGATGTAGGAGTTATTGTAGGACATTTCCTACACAAACAGGATATAGCCACGCATAACGAATGGAAAATCTGAACTACTTTTATTTGTAAGGGTTTTTCCGTTAATTTGAACTTTTTTTTTTCTTTTTTTCATTTCTGATGTCAGATACCCGCGACACACTTTTCTTTTGTTCGTGATTTCATTCGAATGAACAAACATATTTTTCTTTCCCTCTATTGCAACGTTAGTTTGAAATATTCTCTTTTTAAAACTTTCGTCCTGATGTGCTCCTCTACTCGCGTATTGTAATCCGCTCACCGATTGTGTACATTCATTTCTCATTCCAACTATTTTTCTTTTACTTTTTTCATAACTTTTTTTTACTATTATTCTTGATTTACTCGCATGAGAAAATTACGTTTCACCACTGAATACAACGAGTCCACAACACACGACGAACATGTAGAGTATCCTTTTGTTTTTTTTTCAAGCCGAAGGCAAACTTATACGGGAAGGATTTCAAAAAGGAAGTCCTACACGGACCCTTTAGAACGAAGTCATGACCAATTGTGCGCTGCATCAATAATCATTTAGGATATATTGCCCGAAGAAACGATGTAAACCCGATCACTGTTAACTGCAAACTGGTTGCCTGACTGCAGAAGGACAGGCTCCTATAGTCACGGAGGAGGACGATGCCAAATGAGCGATTCAAACTGAAGAGTAATCTAATAGTGTGACAGGAAATAGGCACTCTGTAGAAAAGTCAGGAGGATACCAGTAGTTTCATATTTTTTTCCTGCTTTATGTTTTTTGTTACACACAATATTATTCAAAGGACTCCAACAGAGTTAAGAGAATGAGAAAGAGAAAGAATGCATAAAGTGGAACCAATCATGTACGCACACAGCCGTAAAAGAGAGAAATTTGATATAGGTATAAGGACACGACCGGTGGACTTTTTGCGCTTGCGCTAGTTCTTTTGTTGTTTTTGGATTTGGTTTTTCACTCGAGTTTTTGTTACACTCATTCCTTTCCCCCCTTTGTGTTTTTTCGTTCTAGGATACTTTACCTGTTTTTTTGAGTCCTGGAATTTTTGAAAACAATTCACACAACAATAACCAGATGCAGAATACTATTTTGTATATATATATATATATACATATATATATTTCGTATACAGCTTATGGGAAAAATAGTTACCTATACAATAAAAAGGCGGATTTCGTAGGGTGCCACGGTATTTCATATTGTATGAAATACGCAACTAAGGGTAGGGGGATTGGGGTTTATATTCTCTCCAAACTAACGTGAGCTAACGATGTTTTTCAAGACTTGTTAGTTGGAGTGCATTAACTTCAAGCTACAAGTTGTGATATGAATGCTAAATTTCTAAATGTTGGTCACCAAGCTTCGATAGAGACAAGACTGAAAAAGACATTGATAGATGGCCATCTTTGGGGTACAACACCACAAGGGTAAACTATTATATATGAATAACAATCTTTGTGTTCATTTAACATTCAATTCATGCTCACATATCCCGCAGGTACTCATTCTAAGCCAGTTTTGCTGGCACGTTGTGCATTTAAAAATCTGAACTCAAATTTGTGTTATAAACACAACAGTTGAGCCAGTTAGATTTTTTATAAACTCGTGATTAAAATAAATACCACGAGGAAATCAGTTCTTGTGAAATGTGTCCAAGAATTTGGATGATTGACATATTTTACACATATTACTGTTAGCAGAAAACCACTTTACTTTGCCAAGTTAGTATTGTTGGTTGACATGGACACAAGCCTAACTTTTCATGTGGAAAAAAATTTCCTTGTCAGCCCAACATTTGTTTGGCAACTGGCAGGATGTGCCAGACGTCCACACTGTACCTATGCACCACTGCACACCCTCTGTAATCGATACCTTAAAACTTCTTTTTACCGCCAAAACCATTATCGACCCCAATTCAGTTCTGCTCAGTGAAATTTAAATAATAAATGGCGTGTGGTGAACATAAATAATAAATGGCGTGTGGTGAACACACCCTACGAATATTGAATATTGGATATTGAATATTGAATATTGACTCACATACAACCGTATCCTGTCCAATCAAATTGTGGTACTTGCCCTTCGATTTGTGGATACCACCGCAAAGCTTTGTTTCGAACTTGTTTCAAAAAATTAGGAACTTAAGAAAGGTTTTATTATTTCCAACAGACGGCGTTACCAAATTGCGTCTAGTTTAAGTATTCATCAGCGACAACCCCCCAATTGACTATTTTGCTTGACAACAAGGATATCTTCCTTTATTCGGACGACGGTATCGCATCTGAAAGAAAATACCGCAATCTGGATTGGAATTTCAATGTCATTTCACCAGGTGTAATCTTTCTTTTTTTACAGTGTTAAGGGGGGAACCTCATGTAAAATGAAATTTTTTAGCCATTTTTTGTTTTTGATAGGAAATTTCCTCAAAAATACGAGAAAAAAAAGTTAGAAAGTGATCCGAGACCCCCTTGTACTTTATTTTCAAAATAAAGTAAACAGTCTAATTGGGCGGAACACTCAAATAGTCGAGCGCTCATTGGACGCTCGGCCTTTTGGTTCAGACCAGAACAGTTTAAAGAAGAGGAAGGTCTACTCTATGGCCCTGGAATCGCAGATTAGCAAAAAACTGCGGTAAGTTAGAACGAATTACGATTTTTTTCACGATTTTTGTATTACTCAAACTTTAAACGCGTTTTTCGTAGCTCAAAAACTAATCAATCGATCTTTATGAAGCTTGGTATAGAAATTCTGTTGACATTTGGCCTCAGCATGACGAGCCACGATTTTTTATTTTTTTGTTTTAAACATTGTTATTAAAATTGTTTATAAAAGAAAATCCTTTTAAACCGCCATTTTTGCAAATTTGCAAATTTTAACCCGCCAATGGTGACCTACTGGTCTGCGAGACCGGGTGTGCAAGAAAATGCGAATAACTTTATTCTCCGTTATTGTTTTTTGTTGCCGTTTCGAGTAGCTGCCGCATTGCACGTCCCCCACCATCAGTTGTCGTCGAAACTTTGTAGTGAGCACACGTTGTGTATTTTATATGCTAGACTGGTCCATGAGACCGTGCGTCACCGTTTATGCAAGTACAATAATCAAGTATTATTTTTTTATTAATCGCGTACTTTCGCTAGTTTATTATTTTATTTATTATTTTATTGTGTTTTAATTATAATATATTTATATTTGTGCATTTCTATGTGTGTATGTGAATGTGTTCTATATTATTAAACTTGTTACAGCATGTCTTATGAAAGCAAACAGCGTCATCTTGAAGCCCTTCTACATGAAACATCACTCGATGAGGACAGACCACCAAGTTCTTCAGATAGTGAATTCGGGAATGAATACGAACCCGAGGAAATACAAAACTCAGACAGCGAAGAGGATTTGAGTGACTGAGAGCCTTCAGGTGACAACAACTCTTTATTTTATATTGGAAAAGACAAAAGTACAAAATGGAGTAAGGTACCTGCGCGCCAATCTGTTCGTAATAGAAGTGTCAACATAGTTTCACAGTTACCAGGACCCAAGCGAATAATAGTGAATGAAAAAGACCTTTTTCAAATTTGGAGACACTTTTTTGATGATTCTATTATCCATATAATTATCAAATATACCAACCAATATATCGCTACAGTGAAGGATAAATTTTGCAGAGAAACATATGCCAAAGAGACTGATTTCAAGGAAATATATTGCCTGATAGGATTGCTCCTTCTAGCTGGTGTTAAAAAATCTGATCATCTCAACGTTGAAAAGTTGTTTCGAACCGATGGTGGTTCAATTGAAATATTTCGGCTTTCAATGTCTGCCCAGAGATTTAGATTTTTACTGCGAGTTTTGAGGTTTGATGATGGTACTACGAGAGCAAATAGAAAGGAATTTGACAAAATCTGCCATATTCGAGAAATATTCGAGACATTTGTTCAAAATTGTAAGGCTAATTACACTTTATCTGACTATGGATGAGAAGTTGGAAGGATTTCGCGGAAGGTGTTCATTTAGGCAATACATTCCAAACCAACCAAATCCATACGGCATCAAAATTCAAGCTCTTTGTGACGCAAAAATGTTCTACACATTTAATATGGAAATTTATCCCAGGAAACAACCGCAAGCAGGCCCACACAATTTCGACAAATCTGGCTTAGTCGTTGTTCAAAGATTATGCGAACCGATCTTCAATACAGGTCGCAATGTCACAACAGATAATTGGTACACCAGTATACCCTTAGCTGAAGCATTGCTGCAAAAAGGTTTAACAACCGTCGGAACAATCAGGAAGAACAAGAAAGAAATTCCTACAGACTTCAACATATTGCGCGGTCGAAATGTAAAGTCCAATATGTTTGGTTTTCGTGACAACATGGTTTTGGTGTCACGTGTTCCAAAGAAAGGAAAACATGTTTTTCTTATTAGTACCATGCACAATGATGCTAAAGTCGATGACGACACTCAAAAGCCCGATATAATTTTGAGTTACAATGACACCAAGGGTGGCGTCGATGTCGTGGATCGCTTATGTGCAAATTATAATTGTGCTCGAGCAACAAGGCGCTGGCCTATGGTAATATTTTATGCTATGCTAAATGTCAGTACCATAAACAGCCAAGTGATACACACAGCCAACAATCAAGCCACAAAATTGCTACGCCGAATCTTTATCGAGAATTTGGCTATGAAACTAATTGAACCCTACATAAAAGATCGGCAAACGCATTTGAACTTGCCACGACCAATGAAACTTAGACTGTCGGAGATTTTACATGAAGATGGTTTACCTGGGACCTCGGCTCCTTCAAGAAAAGGTCGGTGTTATGAATGTGGATGGAAAAAAAAATAGGAAAACGAAGTACATTTGCCAAAAATGCCAACAATATTTGTGGCCTGAACACGTAGTGCCGTATTGCAGCAGCTAATTGCCCACCGAATTTTAGTTTTTTTAGATGTATTTTTTTTATATTTTTTGTTTGCAAGGATACCAATTTTTGTTTGCAAGGATACCAATTTTTGTTTATTTTATTAAAGTTCCTAGTGTCGAGAGACCAAAACACTTAATTTTCATTTGAATATGTGATTTTTTTTATTTTTTACTTAATTTGAAAAAATGTATTTTAAGAAAACTTGTTATTTTTAATGCTCTGAGAAAACAATTTTGTGAATTTTTATATTGAAATAAAAGAGCTATGTTGATTAAATATCTGTGTTTTGTTGTCAAGGAGTATATATTTAATAAAAAACACAAACTATTAGTAATACTTTTCAAAAAATCTTCATTTGAAAAACCCGGTCCGTGAGACCGGTGTCACCATTGACCAAAGTCAAATTTGCGTCACCAATGGCGGGTTAATAAAAGGGGAACGTCATGCTGAGCGTTTTTGCATAAACTAAAGAACCCATTTTGTATTTTTTTGTTTCAGATTATTTTTGTGACCTGTATGCTGCACGGCGCATTTTCAAGACGCTGTTTTCAAGCCGTCATTGCACCGTTTTACTGTTAACGATTAATCTTAAAAAAATATTTTCTTTAAATATTATAACGTAAATAAATTGTGCCTTAAATTGCAAATTAATCTACGCATTACATTTTTCAAAAATAATTTCTGAAAAACAGGCTATTTACATTAGGTTCTCCCCTTAAATCTGCATTCGCAAAAGGTCAGCACTTAAAAAGTGAGATAATGATGACTCCTGCATTTAATAATTCATTTACTGTCTATAAACACCCAAGTAACAATTATCCCAAAAGAATTCGGAAGAAATTAAAATATAATGATCTTGAAAAACGAGTAGTAATTGCATTAACTATAAAATGTCAAAATAGATTTCAACTATTGTAATCTGGGTTTACATGTTTGCAACCACTTTGTATTGACAACAAAGAGAGAAAAGTCGTTTACATGCGATGCTCTTCCTCCATATTTAGCTTAGTTTTAATAAATATGCGAAATATTTCATGAATTGAAAAGAAAATGTTTCCCTCTAAATCAGGGGTTGAAAAAGTTGTCTTTCTCTGAACGTTCTTTTCGGAATAAATTATAATAGAACTTGAGTTTTCAAGGGAAGCCCATCAAAACTCTACAAAACAATTTTAATTAATGAGTTCTTAAGCTGCGTTTTTTTTCAACTGTGCAGTAGTAAACACGGACCTTAATTGCCACCAAGAAGTTAAGGATAAGACCCCCTAATTTGATGGCCCACAAACAGTATTAATCAAAGATGAAAAACATTATAAAACGTGATTGTTTAAAAATGAGAAGGGAGAAGGGACATGGCATGAGGCAATTTACCATTATTATAACATTATAAATTTTGACTGTTTGAAAATGAGAATGAAGAGGTAATTTACAATGAGCTCTTAGTCAAGTCAAAGCGACCATGAAATGGTTTGCCACAAAAAGGATGTCGTTTTATTTTTAAATAATTGAATATACCAAAATCACCTAAATGTGTCTAGTCTAATATACATTTGGTATTTAAGGATACCTCAAATCTTTTTCGTGTGTGTAGGCCCCTAGGTAAAAACCTACATCATATCCCGAATAAATGAAAAAAACAAATCTATACAATTCCTCCTTAAGGTAACAAATATACGCATTTAGTGAACAATCGTTTCTTACAAAACAGACAGGAAAAGACAAATATATTCCACGCACGAGCGTAGAGGAGTATTTGTAATGCTTACAGCCAGTTGAGTTAACATATGTTCCCTTTCAAGGAAAGGGCATCCCCTTGGAGCCACTTTCACTTCCGGTTTTTCATTTATTTATTTCGCCTGACAATCATTTTGGACTCGTCAACGGCCTAAATGTAGAATGTAATTTATATTCGTCTCTATACATTCCTTTCTTCTATGCCTTAGGGTTTACGAAAATAAATATATGAAAACAAAGATTTCTGGATCAAGGTATTTAACTTTGAAGGACCAATTTGTTTTCTTTTACAAGAGAATATAAGAGTATATTTTTGAAGCAATCATATATATCGCTAGCCATTGCCGGATCTGACAGCGAATTTATTATTCGGGCAATAATTCTCGAGTTGTTTGGCTCAACTCCATTACAAGGAATCTCATTTTTTAAGAATGTACAGCTTTTTATTGGGGTTGTTTTTAAAGCTATTCTTTTTTTGTTTCCATCCATAACCTTTTTTTTGAATATCAATTTATTTTCGCTTGCATTTACTCGAATTTAAAATACAAAGTTTCTTCATATTACATGTCTAGTAGACGGAATGCAAAACCGCACGTTGCAAACAATTTATATCATAATAAATTAGTCAGCCAATTTAAAGAGAATGAAATAGAGACGATTTGTTGTGCGCGCCAATTGGGCATAAAACAGTGCCATTGAAAGTATGCGCATTTTCTTTTATACGTAATATTATTGTACTTGTTTATAATTACGACTCTTGATAACCAAATACATAACAAATGATATCGATTTAAGTGTTTTTCTCCCCAAAATATCGTATTTAAATTTGTATATACTTATGTATATAATTATTAGTTATTATAATATACATAGTAAATTTTAATAAATAAATGATTCCTCTCACATTTTCGTCACAGAGTACGAGGGTTGCCTTTTATATATCGGGATTAGAGAACAAAAACAAATATTGATCATCGAAAATCACTTTATTGTTTTTCAAAATATTCCCCATGAAGATCTATACACTTTTGCATGCGTTTGAACCAATTGTCGAAGCACTTTTGCCACTCTGATTGAGGTATCTCCAACACATGCATTCTGAATGCAGCAACCGCTTCTTCAGGTGTCGAAAAACGTTGACCTCTCAGTTTGTTTTTTACGTAGGGGAATAAAAAGAAGTCATTCGGTGCCAAGTCAGGACTATACGGCGGATGACCCATCAAATCGATGTTTTGGGTGCTCAAAAACGCAGTTGTCGCAGCCGATGTGTGAGAGCTCGCATTGTCGTGGTGAAGAGTGATCCGTCTTCGGCGGTTGGTTTTCCTGATTTCTTGGAAGACAACTGGCAAACAAATGGTTGTGTACCACTCAGAATTGACTGTTCTGCGTTGTTCTAGTGGTACGGTTGCGACATGTCCAGTTTTTCCGAAAAAACGGGCGACCATTTGCTTGGAAGTGCTTCGTGCGCGAACAACTTTTGTTGGATTTGGCTCATCTTGAAACACCCTGTTTACTTTCGGGCTCATACGCGTAAATCCACGATTCATCACGTGTCACGATGTCATAGACGTGTTTCGAAGCACCGCGACCGTATTTTTTGGGCATTTCTTTCGACCAATTGACACGAGCCTTTTTTTGGGCGATTGACAAATTGTGTGGGATCCAACGCGAACAAATTTTGTTGACAGTCAAATGTGTATGCAATATTGAATGTATGCTGGTCCCACTAACGCCTAAGGTTGTCTCAATCTCACGATAGGTCACATGACGATCTTCCAATATCAGTTCGCGCACAGCATCAATGGTTTTCGGAACAACAACTGATTTTGGACGACCTTCACGAAATTCATCTTGGAGTGAACTACGACCACGATTGAATTCACCATACCATCGATAAACACTGGTCCTTGATGGAGCTTCATCGCCAAAAATTGAATTAAGTTCATCCATGCACTGTTGCTGAGTTAATCCACGCCGAAAGTTGTAAAAAATAATCGCACGAAAATGTTGACGATTTAATCCCATTTTTGGGCCGAGATGAATCTTTTAAGTTACTGTAAGCAACACAAATAGCGCTCGTATGTCAAAACGTTCTGAGTGCGTATAACCTCAAAAATGTCCAACTTTACGACAGAGCTATCAATTGCCGGATTGCAACACTAGGGTTGCCAAATCCCGAAACACAAGAGGCAACCCTCGTATAAGTCCAACTCTTATCACTTCGCTAAGAGGCGATTGAACTAATGAAATGTGTGATTGTGGCAAATTTAGAGAATCCAATCATGTAACACAAAATTAAAGTAAGTTGGACGGTTAAGGAATTTCAGCGATTGGCAAGAACCATGGAAGCACTACATTTATTATTTACTCTTGTACAATTTCGGCAACCTTGACACATAGCGTAGCAGAACGGACAGGAAGCACTTATACTTAATATAGTGTGGGGCAATTAATAAATGTAAACTTACTACTTAGAACAGAACAATAACAATCTAAAATTTTAAAACCTATCTCGGAAGGTTAAAAAGGTATTTAATTCATTCAGAGTTGAATGTTCTTACATCAACTTAACCCCACGGTAGACATGCCATCCGATTGACAAAGAATCAACAATTTGGTTAAACTCATCGATAACGGTTTGGTGAATCGATTACTGATGTCTCATGACATGCACACAAAGCACCGATTGGTAAGTCAGTTTTTATATTAAACTTGAAATCCCTTTAGACAAAATATAATTGTCATTACAATCCTGACTATGTTCCACAAATTCAATTATATGAACTGATAAAAATTTGTCTATGGTACAAAACAATTTTTATTACATTTTGTAATGAGTTATCCACAAATTAGGCAAATAAAAAAATCGATTTTTTGAAAACATTACCTTTTACAGTTCGGTTCCTTACTAAAACATTTACATGACATTCCTCCTGCGATACTCCCCCCGGAGATCCGAATGGGGAAATAATATACATCGTCCTTAACACTAAACCTACCAGAGCGGTGAAATGACCGCTTTTGAGAGCCCGAAAAATAAATGTTTTTTAATTATTATATGATAATTATTTTGTGTTTATTGTTTATGCTAAATTCTGTATTAATTACAATCAACTGGAAAAGACTAGAATGTTTATTTCAAAACCGGTCATTTGACCGCCATCGGTAGAAATAGGTATATATAATATGTCGGTAGGTTTAGTGTTAAACCGAGGAATTAAATATACTTATATAAAAAAAAAACGCGAAAAATCTCACCTCGAGCCAACCACGAAAAAAAAACCACAAATGAGTGTGGCCCTGTTGATAAAAGTTTGTTTTGCTGTTTTTATGACTAAGCTTTAGTCATTTATAGCTGTCATTCCGTGTGCATCAATTATCGGTGCTTTTGCAAACATTCAAGCAGAAGCATCAAAAATTTGCTTGAAAAATTGCAAAACAAAATGTTGACGAGGGCGCATGCAATCTGACGATAGACAATAGACAACTGCAAATTTCGAGTGGTAAGGGACTGTATCAATTTCGATTTCATTATAAATTCCGAACATGATGTTACAAATGAAATTATACAAAAAGTTCGGGTTTTTCGAATGATGATTCGTTTTACCAACAATGCCGCATCAATGGCTGAGTTGGTATGGAGGTTATGTTTTGCGTTTGATTGTGCAAACCTAGGTCCAACTGAAGACTCTTGCAATTGTGCAGTTCGGCACAATTACTGAGTGGTAGGAAGATTCCCACAGCCCAGCCTCCCGGAAATATCACTCCATCAAACTATAGGCTTCGTGGATGGTTGGGAGAAATCCTTGAGCATCTTTCGGAACTTGGCTGATGGGCCAGGTCGAGAAAAAAAAATACCATCTCAGGTTGCTGACTCAGCGCTATGGGTTCGCCTTTCCTGGGAGAAGTAAAATTAAAATATAAAAAAAGCGATTGTATCGCCATTATAATTTCCTTTGCCCTCTTGTGGCAACTCTAACAGATACACACAATTCACAAGCAAAAAAATAGTGAAGAACACCGAACGAAAAATCGAATAAGAAAAATACATCAGAACCGTATACCAAGCGATAAAATAAAAATAATTCATATCAGTGGAATATAGTCGAGTTTGGAAATCAAATTCTAAACACGGTCAGTAGCCTGGTGTGTAACGCTTAGGTAAAATTTTTTTCGTGATTCGAGCTGTCATAGCGTCAGTTCGAATCACACGATCTTCTTCACTATTATTTCAAACGCTATACTCTCCCTCGTCTTCCAATCGCACTGATCTCTGACATTTATGAGAAATACTAAATTCAAAATGCTTTATTACGTACACATGATATTTACGGATACGTCAAAATGGGTTTAATGTGCGCGTTTCGTGTAAAAACAGAAGAAAAAAAAAGAGTCCTGCTCGAGAAAACCTAACAAGTACCATTTTTAAACAATGATCTTCGTTTCTGATATTGTCATGGAATGGAAATTTTTGCACCCGCTTTCGGTGATGGGATTTGAAGTAGAATATTCAACAGAATCGTTTTTTTTTTTACACTAACGCGCGCATAAAGGGGGATTTTGGAGTGCCCTTAAATGTCAGAGCACAGTGCGAGCGGATTGTGCTTCAAATCCAATCACCGAAAACGGATACAAAAGTTTCAATTCTAAGCTAATATCAGAACGATGATCATTGTTTTAAAGGGTTTCTTGAACAGGATTATTGTTTTAGATGCAACAGTGGGAAAAAGATGCAATATCGATCAAGCGCTATTTCATCCACCCAAAATATTTACAATGTTGTTCTTACTGCCAATCTTACCCCGAAGGATAACCCAGTCGGTGTTGGGCCACAGAGGATCCATAAATTTGTTTACGTTTAATGCCTTTTTTATTGATACCGATATAAAGACAGGATTACTAATTTTTGGGTGCCTCAATTGGATGGCACTGACATCAGAGGCATGTGGTTCCAACAAAACGAAGTCACATACCATACATCCCGCGATTCAATGAAGCTACTGAAAGAAACATTTCATGAACGATTAACACACTATAGGCGGATAACATCATGGGCTTGACTCACACGTCTTGTGGGCGAAAATATTTGAAGATTGTTTACAAAGAGTTGTGCAAAACAAAACATTCATTACATGAAGAAAACAAGCATTGGTAAATGCTTTACTAACACTTAGCGTACGTTCTGCATAAAAGGTATTAATACCCGACCAGCCGATTTTTTTTTTTTTTTTTTATACTAACGCGCGCATAAAAGGGGATTCTGAAGTACCCTTAAATGTCAGAGCACAGCGCGGGCGGATGGAGAGGAAGTGGATAAGGAAAGGAGGTGTCGATGTATATTGGTCTTGAATGTCTGGACATCACAACTGCCAGGAAACACATGATCACGCAGAACATTCCACATTCGTGTGGTTCGGCTAAAGAATGACTGCTTTGTGCGCCTGAAGTTGACTTTTAACGTAAACTGACGCACATCCACAGATTGACGGGTATCGCGGGAAAATGTCTGAAGGGGCGGAACACATGCAGCAAGTTTAGTTGAGCAACGACTGTGGTAATACCTATAGAAGAGATAGGCATACTACGTTGCGCCTGTGTTCTAACGACGGAATTGATTGGCTTGCGGCTGAGTCCCCAATAGTTTCACTGCTCGCTTTTGCATCCTGTCGAACACGTGTAGTGCAGTTTTGGATGCGCCTCGCAAATTATGGGAGTTGAACTACATTTTTGCACGAATATACGCTTTGGTAATAGTGGGCAGGTTGGATGGAGTGAAGTATCTTTTGCAACTCTTAAATGGAACCCCATACATTTGGCTGCACTTTTCGCAGCTTCAAATATGTGGTCAAGCCAATTAAGAGTTGTATTAATTCGAGATGTAGACAGAAACACGTTTGTTATCCTTATTTTGGGTAACATCGCTTTGTTCTATACTAGCGGAACTAGAACTGCTTTGGAAGCGCCTTGCGTCTACGGTCTTCTGAGGGGTTGTTCGTGAGTTTTGTTCTTCTGGGGCCCTATATTTTGTTATTCGTTCTGACCTCCTTCCATTCGTGGTTGACCATGCAGCCCTGTGGCGTATGGCGGTAACGTTCAGTACTAGCCGTTTGGGTGCTTGTACAGGTTGGGGTTCTTTGGAGATTTGTTTTTTTCTTTTTCAATCTACTCTGTATCCACATCCTTCCCCTTGCGTAAACTTTTCGGCCACAAAATTCACAGCAACATCGAATACTGTATACTCGAAGGTTCAATGTCGCCGGTTTTTTCGAAGAACAGGGTTCGTGTGGTTCCTGACGTGTCTTATTCTGGCGTTCGAGGAGTTTGGACGTAGTGTTCGTATGAGTATGAGAAACTCAACGTGGTATCATCAGTAAACGAGTGAATTGGGTTATGAGTAATTGACAAGAGATCATTTATAAAGATCAGGAAGAGAGTACCGAACTCTGGGGAACACTTGCTTTAATTTGATGGAAAACAGATTTGACACCTTCAAGAACCACTTGAATTGAACGGCCAGAAAGATAGTCTCTTATCCATTGGATCAGAGAATTGTCCACTCCATAGGAATGCAATTTGGGCAAAAGGGCTGGATGTCAAACTCTGTCGAAGGCTTTTGAAATATCCAATGCGACTAACTTGCTTTCACCGAGGTAGTGTGTGGAATGGCTCCACTTCTCGGTACGGTACGCATCAGATCTCCTGTGGACTTGTTGCTACGAAGGCCATATTGGCGATCATTGTGGTCATTTGATTCCAGATATTTCGAAAGTTGACGGTTGATAAGTGATTCCATTACCTTGGAGAGAATAGAAGTTAGTGCTATGGGTCGATAAGAAGAAAGGGATGATTTGTCGCCCTTTCTGGGAATTGGCTGAATGTTCGCTGACTTCCATCTATTTGGGAAACGGCCAGTAGAATAAAACAAATGGAAGAGTTTCCGCAGTGGTTTAGCGAGTGAAGAGGAACATCTCTTCAAGAGGATTGGGGTAATGCCATCTGGACCAGCGAATTCGTTTGCGTTTAGCTCTTTGGGTGCGCGGGCAACAGTACGCGTTCGGAAGCGAATCTGGCTCATGGTGTGCTGCTTATGCTCAAACTGGGGCGGAACTATTGTGGTATCAGGCAGTGTTGAGTTGGCTGCAAAATGTGCAACAAGTAAATTCGCCTTCTCTATTGCCTTATTGGCGGTCATTAAGGAGGTCATTTGATTCCAGATATTTCGAAAGTTGACGGTTGATAAGTGATTCCATTACCTTGGAGAGAATAAAAGGTAGCGCTATGGGTCGATAAGAAGAGAGGGATGATTTGTCACCCTTTTTGGGAATTGGCTGAATGTTCACTGACTTCCATCTATTTGGGAAACGGCCAGTAGGGTAAGACAAATGGAAGAGTTTCCGCAGTAGTTTAGCGAGTGAAGAGGAACATCTCTTCAAGAGGATTGAGGGAATACCATCCGGACCAGTGGATTAGCTTACGTTTAGCTCTTTGAGTAAGCGGGCAACAGTACGCGTTCGGAAGTGCATCTAGCTCATGGTGTGCTACTTATGCTCAAGTTGAGGCGGAACTGATGTGGTATCAGGCAGCATTGAGTTGGCTGCAAAATGTGCAGCATTGGCGCCAGTCTGTGGAAAAGGTATTAATACCCTTCCCACCGACAGTGTGTTAATATCGGGAAATGAACTCGTCACCTGGCCATTGCATTCGTGTGATTTAACACAACCAAGGTTATTATATCTGGGGATAGCTGAAGTCACTTGTCTACGCTAATGAGCTAGAGACTATTGAAAACTTGGGATCCGAAAACCGATGCGTTATCGCTGAAATACTACCAGCCAGGTTATTTTATTTGGCGATGTCTGAAGTCACTAGAGCTAGAGTTTATTTAACACTGGAACCCGAACATCGATGCGTTATCGCTGAAATACTGCCAGAAATACTCCAAAGAGTGATCGAAAATTGAAAGTTCAGCTTACACCACGACGCACCAGCCACAGCAGCCACATGTCCGAAATCATATTCAAACATAAATAGTATACAATTGCATTTGTGACATTAAACTTATTTTTCTTTTATATATAAACTCAAAGTTCTAGATATCAAAATGAAACACTCTATACATCTAGATATTATACTACTCTCAATTTACGGTTTCATTATCTACGAGTTCGAAAATTTGTTTTCTTTTAATAATCGGGGACCGTATTATTCAAGCACTTGCAATCGCTACCCTCCAAAAACACTAAATCGAAGAAAGCTCTTCCGATTTTGGAACAATAATTGTTATGTACTTCGGCAGTTTTAATATTCATGAGGACGGTGTTATCTTTGAAAACTTGTTGACTGTAACTGCAACCAAAAAAAAAGGTCGTTGTATTGTTTACAATTTTGAAACTAGAATGTCATATATTTCATTAGGTCTAGTGTTTACGAGCTTTGGCTATTAATTGTTATTGGTAGAAAAAAAAAAAAAGTATTTATAGCCCACGGAGGACCAAAACGACCTGAAAATCGCACGATATTCCAAAACTTCTCCCAATATCAGTGGAGTAAATATCAGATCCCAGCTCCTCGGATAGTATACCCGCCTGTTAGGGGGGAGACCGTTGTTCGATTCCCCGTTGGGGAGCCCCGAAAAAACCTTGCCCGGAAAAAACAAATCATTATGGAAAATATAACAAGCCTCAGGACTTTCTTAATAAGGCCAAGACCGGCTCCCGGTTGTAGTGCCGATGATGATGATGAAATATCAGATCCCATTACTTCAAGTGTACTGAAATGTCACATTAAGCTGATACGTACAGCTGCTTGCATGTCACAACCTTGTGCAATATTTATTATAACTAGATTATTAATTAAACAAAAGAAATAGCTTGAACAAGTGCCAATTATTTTAAAATTCCTTAAAACATAATTCACCAAAGCAACCGATTGAACTTTTCAAACACCCATACAGGAAAATATGAAGGAAGTCAAAAACAAATAGAAAAAAAGGGACTGGTCAAAAAGGAATTTTAAGGTGAACAATCTACAAAGTTGTATGTACTTGCACTCTAAGAATGTCAATAGTCGAGCGGCGATTCCTTTTACAAAAAACCTTTCACAACTAAATTACTTTTTTTCCCCAAATTTCGTTGTTTATTTCATGTCCTCGTTCCTTGAGTATCCTCTGTGCAATAACTGTTTTTTTTTCCCACATATTTTTTTTTAATTCTATTACTGAAAGAGGAAGGGCGAAATATACAAACAAGCGAAGCAAAGGAAACCAAGCGACTGTCAACGACACAAAATTGCTTGCTCACCCGTATCCTTTGGTGTTTAGAGCATTTGCACGCACATCTATATACAAGGAAATATATACGTATAGAAGAAAGAGATGGATGGGAAGGAAGAAACTCCTACCGGCAAGCATATGTTCACTTTAACTTGAACATCCTGTGTAACCGGAATAAACGGTTGAACTCTTAAACTCTCATCCTCTTCAGCTTTTGCGCGCCACTGCCTTTACAGCCTTCTTCTGGTTTTAGATACAAACAAAAAATGTATTTCGAATTTCACATCCGAGTAACCGTCTTACCCATTTAAAAACAAAATTCCAAAGGAAATAATTTTACAAGAACAACGAAAAAAAAAACAGAAGACAAAGAAAACGGAAGAAGGATAACACTAAAAGGCAGAGTATATCTCCTAGAGATGATGACAAATGGGAAGACATTGGAACCAATCGACCTAGCAGCAAACAGGATTCATTTCAGTTCGCAATGTGCTATTTGCGTGTTGGTCGCCCTCATCATCCACTTAACATTCCTTTGTTAGAGACTTTAAAGAATGTTTTCCTTCTCTTATTCCTCGTCTTTGTTAAAGCATGCCTTTTGCTTAGGGTACAAATCTGCTCTTAAAGTGAAAATTAATTACACCACCAGTGGTAAAGATTGGTACAGTGTGACATGTAGACAGATGGCTCATGCCATACCACCTTCGGAATCAAACATAACACCTGTTCGCAGTAAATTATGGATCCAGAAAAACTTGGGATATACATGAAAAGAACAGCCGCGTCTTCCAACTGCAGCCATCACACAATCGAAAGAGGCATCATGCATTTAAGGACATGGATGCAATTCAAATGATTTTCGTCTTTTAATGGCAGGAGAGAACAAAGATTACAAATAAAGAAAAGTTTTTTTCTTTTTCTTCTAGGAAACGGTTCAGTTGGGATCGTAATTTGAACAGAGCAGATGATACACAGTTGACCTGGCCACCCGGCTTTGATGAGATGAGATAATACTACTCGTCTGTACTAACAGCTGGATTTGATTTTCCTTTATTTATGAAAACCAGCAAAAGAATATCTACGTTAGCAGGAAGAAAAGGTGTGTTCCTTTCTCCAAAAACAAATTAAACAGCTGGCATATTAGTTAGTGGAGAAGTGAATGTACATCTGCAGAAACGTCAGCTTGTAATGGAATGTTTTAATGAGCTGCTCATGTCCTTTGCAAGTCAGAAGAGTAGAACCATAACCAAAATGTACAGGCTCTGACTCTTGTACCCAGATATAGATTGAAGTACTGTGAATCTCTTGGAGATTCAAGCAACATGGTTGTGCACTCTGTGAGCCGCTGGACGTACACATGCCTGGAATCAGTATTTAAACCCGATCTACCACAATGCCAATGTAAAATCGATCATCATGGAGCAGATGTTTGGTTGTTCTAATTATGATTTCAGTGCTACCGGTGAAGTGTGTACGATGAGTTTAAAATCTTAGAATTTTAGACGAGTGCCCAGAGGTGACAGAAGAGTAGAAGATAATATTACCTCACAAATTAAATGGGAGGTTACATGGAATTACTAAAACACACGTTGCATAGAACTGTAATTCTGACCACCTCTAGTTGGTCTAGCAACATTTCATCTCAATAACTTAGTCATATATCTAAACAAAACAAGCAGATTTCGTTTGTAAATGTTTCATTTCGTCAACAGGATCGGCAAAATCTTCACAAATAAACAAATAATTTTTAATATAATTTATAAATCTATACAGAAAAATTTTCTCCGGGCAGCAAAAACGAACTGTATATTATACGACAGAGCAAAGCAATTGACCTGAAGATTTTTTATATTGAGTTGTTATTATTATTTTATTATTTATTGGCCTGTAGGAAGCCGGAAGTTCATGACCTCACCGGCTCGACTCCGCCATCGTTTCTATCGAGTTGTGCCACATGAAATGTCCGATTTTATAGTAAAAATTTAAAAGCCAATATTATTTTTTCGTAAATTTTTATTCAATCAAAATAGATTCCGTTGGCATCTATGAGATTCTTCCAACGTGATACAAAGTGAAATATCCCTTTTTCGTAGAAGTGCTGACTTTTTGAGGTAATGAAATCTTCAAAGGCTTTCATGACCTCTGCTCGGTTCTGGAAGACATTCTGCCGGCGAAACGAATCCAGATTGCGGAAAAGATGGTAGTATGTTGGGGAAATGTTACGAGAGTACGATGGATGCGGAAGAATTTCAAATCCCGACTGCAATAGTTTTTGCCCGTTACTTGAGGTATGGGGTCTAGCATTGTCATGCAAAAGGATCGGGCCATGCCTATTGACCAATGCAGGTTCCTTTTCAGCCAAATTGCCAGCAATATGTCAATTTCCTTACAATACTTGACAGCGTTTATCGTTTCTCCTCATTGAAGGAATGAAAAGTGGATTGACCCTTTCGATCTCCACCAAATCGTCACCATAACCTTTTCTGGGTGAAGATCGAGCATGGGATATGTTTCGGTTTTTCACCTGCATCCAACCACTGCCCAGGTCTTTTACGGTTATCATCATCATCATCATCATCGGCACTACAACCGGGAGCCGGTTTTGGCCTTATTTAGCAAGTCCTGAGGCTTGTTATATTTTTCATAATGATTTGTTTTTTCCGGGCAAGGTCATTAGTCTTGCGCCAGAGGCTCTCCGACGGGGAATCGAACCCCGGTGTCCCGCGCGACAGGCGGGTATACTAACCATTATACTATCGAGGAGCCTACGGTTATCATACAGAATCCATTTTTCATCACAGATGACTATCCGGTGCAAAAACGGTTGTTTGTCCTCAAATGCGCCATTAATGTTTTTCATGTGCTCTGTGCCAGAGCGTTAAAAATTCTTTTTTCATAAAGTAAGGTGGTACGCGTGTTTGACGTGTGAGAATTTTAGTGTTCATTACAAGTACCGTTTTTTTCTTCTAGGAATTGTTTACCATGCTGTCGGCAGTTCAAATTCGAACCCTCTTCCTTTATGCATTTAAAATGGGACATAATGCGTCATTGGCAATGAAAAACATTAATGACGCATCTGGGGACAAACAACCGTTTTTGCACCGGATAGTCATCTGTGATGAAAAATGGATTCGTAAACGAACGCGCTATACAACGTTGGTTTGGAAAGTTCCGTCCGAGAGATTCCAGCCTCGAAAATAAATCACATGGGAACCCGGAAACGTTAGTTGACGGCGATGTTTTAAGAGCAACGGTGAATGCGGACTCGACGAAATCGGTGCGGGAGATTGCACAAAGTATGGGAGTATTCCCAATGACAATAAGTCGACACCTTTCTCTCGTATGAAAGGTAAAGAAACTCGATAAATGGGTACCCCATGAACTGAACGCGTCCCAAAAATTACGGCGCCTAGAAATCTGGGCATCGCTTATATTACAAGAAACCAAACTGAACCGTTTTTGCACCGGATAGTCACCTGTGATAAAAAGTCGATTCTGTATGACAACCGTAAAAAAAAGACTAGTAATTCGTAGAACGAAGAATGCTACGCTCCCCTCGAACAACATTAAAAAAAAAATTCTAGTACACAAAAGAAAATAAAACCTCTTTCACTACGGTAATGGACCCTACTACAAAGGCGCTTTGGCAATGGAGAATTTTAAAGTATGTATACAATGTTGGAACAAGGTCCCTATGGCTCTGTCTGACTTTTATATGTCCCCAAAGTTTAACAAATCTCTAACATTTTGGGATCAAATAGGAAGGTGAGAACTGTGACAAATCAGTCCTTTGAAGAGCTTCCAAAATCGCATTTCAGGTATTTAATCCAGTTACTAGAGACATTTTGGATAAAGCGTGTTGAACAAAAATGTAGATACATTAAGATACAGATTTTAGAAAAAAAAAAACTCATTATTCCACTACACCACCCAGATGTTTTCACCCTATTGTTATAACTGTAATTATTAAGCTTTTATAACCCCAATCACAACACGTAGGTCAATTGGTTCCCCAATAGTCTTGATAAATTAGGATACGATATAGAGATGTCTCATCTGGTTCAACTCTATATTATCCGAATAAGGATGCTCAATAGAAGTGCGAGAAATAAGCTACCCTTCACGTCGTTCTCAATTTATGTCCCATGAAGAAACTTTATATTGCCAGAACGATTAACAGGCTTTTTATTTATGACCAGTACTTCCCTCCTTGAAATATATCATTCCCAATTCATAGGACTAAAGGAAATCTAAAAAGGCTCTGAAAAAATTCGCATCAATTTTTATGGTTGTTGATTAACAAACAACTGAACATATTTCTTTATTTCTCTTATACCCTCCTGTTTCATTCCACAAATGCCTTCGCCCACACACACAATATGGCATTCTTATATTTTCCCAAATCAATCATATTTTGTATCCGTTTTATGACACCCAAGAAGGAAGCCCAGCAATGTATCAGATTAACCAACTGAGAAACGAAAAGCTGATAGCAAGCATAGTAAAGTGCAAAACTCTTTAGCAAACTAAAATAACCGAACCGAAACAACCACCCGAGCAAAACCTCCAGACCCACCACCACACGATACTTAAAGAGGATCTAAGGATATATTCATGTATATAACATGTGGAGTATACTGGCAAGCAGCAGCAGTCTTGGAAAGTAGATAACACAGAAAAACATCCAATTTGTCAATAACCCGTTCGTCCTTAGCCACGGCAATGTTTCCCTGATTTTATGTATGAATACCCATGATTGAAGGATTACACACATGATAAACAAAGCTTCTGCATTCTCCGAAATGGGAAATACGTTGAAATCGCATCGATTGGAAGGTAAAATAAAGAAAGGATGTAGCGGTACTTCCTGAGAAGATGGGATAAGGACACATTCATTTCCTCTTTCGTTTCCCCAATTCCTTTCGCAGAGCTCTTAGTAGACGAACGCCAATAAAACAGTTTTTCTTTTCATTCTGTTAAAATATTTAAATCACTAAATTGTTAGCACTCTACAGGGGAGGAAATTTAGGTCAGGAATGATGTAAGCTATTACACTGAGAGGAAACTCCAAAAACAAAATACCTTAGGGTAAGCATTAAATTGTCGCGTCACTTCACCCCTAACACCGTTAAAATGATTGAACGAGGACGATTCACCGCCGACACTGTTACGCCCTTCCACAACCACATGAAGGTTTTGTTTAAAGGATTTATTTTCCAACAGACTAACAAATGTTAAAGAAAGTCTGGTTGGGCTATTTATGGACGAATATGGAATTAGCCAAAAGCACGTCTACTGAATCTAGTACATATAACCAAATCATAGCAATCCAGAAAAGAGGGTGAATGTCTATTATTATATTCTGAATAGTTGTGTCAGGAAACTCGTTAGTCATGCAAAGTTGAAATGAAGTGAATATCTTATATCGGTTTTATTTTCGGTAGAAATTTGTTCTTTCTGGTATTCGTACTCTGATAAATAAAGCAATTTGAACATGCTAACTCACTGAATAAGCTCCTTGGCTCCTGAATGTACAGAAATGATTTATAAGAATGACTTCACTGTATTGAAGCTTTTTTTTTCTTTTGTAAATCGTCGATCTATAAACAAATGCGAAACAATGAATAATTTTTTTTTTTTTTTGAAACTACGTTGTATTCGTTGTCAAAGAGACCGCCGATCGGAAACCTATTCAGTATTCACAACATGGCGGAATTTGTAAACAAATATTTGAGGCAGTTCAACTTGCTCCTTACCAGCATCAATATTAGGTACCATTTGTAGAGATAGCAAAACGGAATACAGCAAAGAGGAACCAATCTCTTATTTTAATGCAATGCGCATACAGCATAAAATCACTTTATATTATCTTAAAGTTGAACTACCCGAATTACTGTCTGAAACGACGAGGGCAGGTCAATAAGTCTTTAGAAAATGAAGACGATTTCCTTTTATTTTCTCATTTAGCTGACCTAATAATCACGCATAATACTGTCCAGTTATCAGCTGCCCCTTTTCCAAATAGTCAATGAAGATAATACTATGTGCATCCCAAAACATAGTAGCCATAACCTTTCCAACTGATTTCACCGTCTTTGGTTCTTTGGAGCCCATTCGCCATTACCAATCCACTGTTTTCATTATTCCTTGGTCTCGGGAGTGTAGTGGCGTATCCATGTTTCATCTACAGTTACTTATCTGCGCAGAAACTCAACTGGCTTGCGACGCATGCGCTCCAAAAGTTCAACTGAGAACAAATGCGGCACCCATCCCGCACATATTTTTTTCAGACCCAATTTATCATCCAAAATTGAAACATGAAACAAATAGAAAATTGACAGATACCTAGTAGCGAGGAATGATGCCTACTAAACCCAGACCATTAGGGATCTTACGAGCGCCATCGTCGGCATTTCTAAAGACTTATTGACCACCGAGCTCACACAATGCCTTAAGCCCCAAAATATGCACTCTAACATACCTGGCCAACAAAATCGATTGTATTTAATGAAACTATCATCATCATCATCGGCACTACAACCGGGAACCGGTCTTGGCCTTATTTAGCAAGTCCTGAGGCTTGTTAAATTTTCCATAATGATTTGTTTTTTTCCGGGCAAGGTCATTAGTCTTGCGCAATTACCTATCCCAAAATCGAGGGAATATATTCCTACTGTTGCTGTTCCAACACGGTTGGGAATAGAGAGATTCAAAGGCTTTCTCAGGTCGGTTATACGGGGTGGCGCGGGGGGGGGGGGGGGGGAGTTGGCTGAAGTCGTGGCACCGACATGGGAGCAGGGTTCTACTTCACCCCCACAAACATCACTATCAGTTCATCGGTTCCGCAATTAACCGATAACCGAGAATTAAGTCCAAAACGCAGCAAGACACACTGATACCGGCCGAGAGAAATAAAACACTAGTGTTGGTTGGTGATCACCACTTCAAATTTAATTTTATTGTTCGTCCTTTAATTTCCGTACTTTAGTTGATTTCTGTACTTTAATTGGCAACGCAACACACAGCTCATTACAATGTTGAAATACAGGCGGACGACTCAAAACACGATACACCTCAACACAACACTACTGACTCGTACTGCACCTCGCGGACGCACTCGACTACACTCGGGGGGGTTGCTTTGCGACTCGACTATATTCGCGTCACCGTGCGCACCGGTGAGCGGGAGCGGCATGACCATTGCGGCCAGCGGATGGAATTTGACTCAGTGGATAATCATCTCGTGCAAATCTGATTCGCTACGAGGGAAATTTTTAGGGGCATTTTCCCTGAGAAAGAAAGTATTGCCCTCCACTAGGGAAAAGATTTACTTACCACCAGAGAAACGTAAAGTCTCTCTTGTGGGAACAGAGAACCAGATCTCGTAATGCAGATCATGGTGGTATGTGTGTGATCGTACCCATCACTGTGTTTATCGTTGCGTTTAGCAAAGGATAAACGAAACCTGAAACGAGAAAAAAAAGACCAATGGGAGAAGCGACCTAAGGCATCGGCCTGTAATGAGGGTCGGCTAAATAAATACGCTGCAACTCATTAAATGGGAAATGCATTTGGGATACGTCAAACAATTTAAATTGTTTATCGTATCGCCATTATGCCTGCGGTAGAACAGAATTCTTTTGTTTGCACACGATGTGTGCTAAAGAATTTGGTTTTAGCAGCTAATGCGCTAATTGTATGCAGCTGTTTCAATAGGCTGCTAGGAGTTGCTTTGTCGTTGGACAAAAGAGTCGCCAGCCAATGTGTATGTGGGGAACATTGTTGTACACATGGTGAGGCTGGGAATAGCCGACTAAATGATCATTATCCCTGAGTATGATGGTTACATGGTACTGTAACCGATATGTTTTCTATCACGGATATGAGGTTTGTACTTTAAGGAATTCTTCTAGGAAAGCAAATATGATGCATTGAATTATGAATGCCTGACAATCCTTTTAGGAAATTTCCTGTAATGCGTTGAAAGCATTAATGTCCTTGTACAAGGAAATGTTTCATGTATGCTGGGTGGAGATTGTGGTGCAGGTGTGTGAAAGTTGAAATTTGCCTGGGGTTCTTCAAGAGGTAGAAAGAAATTCTTACAGGGAATTTGTATGCGAAGGGATGCATGAAAGGTAAGTTTTCTTTTCCAGGGACTTTTTAGATTAAGGATTTGATGGCGCAAGACTAATGACCTTGCCCGGCAAAAAACAAATCATTATGGAAAATTTAACAAGCCTCAGGACTTGCTAAATAAGGCCACGACCGGTCCCCGGTTGTAGTGCCGATGATGATGATGATTTGATCTCATTAATGCGTGAAGCATTTAAGGTGCTAATGCGATTGCATTATTTACTGGCCTGCAGGAACCCGGAAGTTCACGACCTCACCGACCCGGCTCCGCCATTGCCCCCCGTCCTGTGCAATCTCCTTCCACGTTCGATCATCCGATCCGATCTCCTGCAGGCCAGTAAATAATAAAAAAAAATGCGATTGCATTAGTGAAATTAGGAGATTGGTGGAAGTTATGGGGTTTTTTAGCAAAGCGAACTGTGGGGTTTGGCGGAAGAGCCACAAACATCTGTGCCAGAACGTTAAAAATTCTTATTTATAAAGTAAAGTGGTACATGTACTTGATGTGTGAGAATTCGGGTTCGTTACAAATACAGTAATTTTTTTGTAGCAATTGTTTACCACACTGTCGGCAATTTAAATTAGAACTCTCTTCCTTTATGAATTTAAAATTGAACATACATAATGCGTCATTGGCAATGAAAAACATTAATGACGCGTTTGGGGATGTAGCGGTAAACGCACGCACTATACGACGTTGGTCTTCCTTTATGAATTTAAAATTGGACATAATGCGTCATTGGCAATGAAAATGATGTAGCGGTAAACGGACGCACTATACAACGTTGGTTTGGAAAGTTCCGTTCGGGAGATTTCAGCCTCGAAAATGAACCACGTGGGAAGCCGGAAACGTTAGTTGACGACTGTGTTTTAAGAGCAACGGTGGATGCGGACCCAACGAAATCGGTGCGGGAACTTGCACAGTGCGAGCGGATGGAGAGGAAGTGGTTAAGGAAAGGAGGTGTCGATGTATATTGGTCTTGAATGTCTGGACATCACAACGCCCAGGAAACACATTATCAGGTCGAACATTCCACGTTTGTGTTTATTTGTGCGGCTAAAGTCCACTTCCAACGTGAACTGATGCGCATTCACAGATTTACGGGTATCGCGGGAAAATGTCTGAAGGGGCGGAACACATTCAGCAAGTTCAGTTGAGCAACGACCGTAGTAATACCTATAGAAAAGAGATAGGCATGATACGTATCGCCTATGTTCTAAGGCCGGAATTGATCGACTTACGGCTGGGTCCCCAATAAGTTTCACTGCTCGTTTTTGCATCCTGTCGAGCACGTATAGTGCAGTTTTGGATGCGCCTGACCAAATATGGGAGTTGAACTCCGTTTTTGGACGAATATACGCGTTGATAACCGTGAAAGACCTAGGCAGTGGTTGGATGCAGGTGAAAAACCAAAACACAACCGCAAGCCCAATCTTCACCCATAGAACATTATGGTGACAATTTGGTGGACCAATCCACTTTTCATTTCGTCAACCAGGAGAAACGATAAACGCTATCAAATATTGTGAAGAAATCGACATATTGCATGCCAAAATGGCTGGAAAACAATCCGCGTTGGTCAATGGACACGACCCCCACATACGTCACAAGTAACGGTGCAAAAACGGTTGCAGTTGGTATTTGAAATTCTTCCGCATCCACCGTACTCTCGTAACATTTCCCCAACGTACTACCATCTTTTCCGGAATCTGGATTCTTTTGCCGACAGAAGGTCTTCCGGAACCGAGCAGAGGTCATAAAAGCCTTTGAAGATTTCATTACCTCAAAAAGTCAGCACTTCTACGAAAAAGGAATACTTGACCTTGTGTCACGTTGGAAGAATCTCATAGATGCCAACGGATCCTATTTTGATCGAATAAAAATGAACGGAAAAATAATATTGGCTTTCAAATTTTTGATATAAAATCGGAAATTTCATGCGGTAGAACCCAATACTACAATTCCTCATACCGCCTGCAATGTTTATGATGATATTACATCACTGAACAAAATATCTCCAACATTAAAATTATTAAGGTCAATAAATAATGTCCACTACGGAAGCTATCGGATAAAAAATGCAAGATAAAAATTTCTCTTAAAACATAAAGCAAGAAATCGTGTATTCCCTCCCTTCCCTCAAATAAAATTCTGCTGAACGTCTTTTGCAACATCATCCTAGGACAATTCTAAATTCCGTTGGACTTCTTTACAAGGTCGGAAATCTTCTTGTATCCTGGGTAATGCATTCATTCCTTCTTCTTAGACGTTCATTGCTTTCCGTTTTCCAATTACCTAAGAGGACTGTATACAATGGTAGTACTAATAATCCTTTTTGACCCAAATTCTGTTCTGTGTATTAAAATGTTCTTGTCGCTCCATTTCCCTGACCTGCCTTAATTCTCCTAATCTTTAAAACGGACAACGCAGAAGACGCATTCATTTCTTATTCAACTACTATCGCCATGGCTCACAACCCTATAGTCGTCCAATTAAGTTAATAAGTTGCGAAGATTCGCCATTTGTTTTAGCTCTTAGAAAATGTAGAACATACTTTTTATGTCTTGAAGCTTCGTTTATCTCTTGCTTTCGTTTTATATACTTTTCCTGCCGTTCTTTTCTCTGGATTTCTTCCGATCCAAAGAAAAACACACTGGGGAAATAAAAATATTTGCTCCTGCTAGTGTTATAATAAAGATTAGACGTAATGTCGTCCTTGGCACTTCTTTGTTGGAAAGGGATGGCACTTTTGTCTGTCCGGGGTCTAAAGGATTTTTTCGATTTAGTCGTCGTACTCTGAACAACTTATGTAAAATAATGCTCTAGGGCGAGTGACTAATTTATGAATTATTGCTTTGGGAAATGGTCGAACTAAGTCAAAAAGGTTTTTTTAGTGTTTTTCAACTTGTAAACGGTAACAGTTGATTATGACAGTGCTACACAGAAGAAAACATAACATGTGTTTTAATCAGTTAATGTGACTAGACAAGTCATATACATTTCTGGAATTATAGTCAAAACAAGATGTGTTGTAAGGCATAAATTGATTTGCTCCATCGTAATACAAGCATTCAATAACATTTACAACAATGAAGATAATTGGGCACTACACCCAAAACTTATTCAAAGAAAAGTATTGGAAAGCGGATGTAATGTCAAAGCATTGCGGTGCTACATTACTACTAGTTGAATATGATCTACAATATTTTCTTGTAGATAGTTTACAATTGTTATATAGTTTACAATTAAATTTTTAATGTTGCGCAGAATATAGATTTTATCGATCTATGACATTTTATTTGCATACTCTTTGATATAAATGGTTATCGATTATTTGATTATAGATTATCGAAGTGTAATTTGACAGCTGACATTATAAAATATGCCAGTTAAAAAACTTTTTTATCAAAAGTTATCATACTTAGATAATAAATGAAGATTCTATTTTAAAAAAAGGGTAGAAGAATTACCCTTTAAGCAACTAAAACATTGTATGCAATTCATAGTTTTAAAAGAAACAATCAGAAGGCTTCGACAACAATTGGTTGTTGCTAAGTAGCATATTTAAGTAGTCTACTAACTAAAGTTGATGAAATATATTTGAAGAAGACCACAGCGTACATACAGAAAGCCAAAGCATATTTAAGTAGTCATTACTAAAGTTGATAAAATGTATTTGAAGAAGACAACAGCAAATTTTTGGGTGGCATATGATTTAACGATTACTACATACTTAACCTAACATATGGTCGGGTATAATTTGGGACGAAACTCTAGGGCTGCTGAAAATCGTCAATATAGGCAATTGCAAATAGATTACATTAATTACATATATGAAAACGTCGTAAGCACAGAAAACGATTGGCACCAAAAAAACCCCTTTTGTTTAGAAATCCATCATGAGTTGTTCCTCTTTAGAAAAACAATTACTCCTAATCTTTCGTGCTAACTGTTGACTCAGATTAGACTTATATTGGAACAACAGAAGAGAAGATATGCACACAATGTAAACAAGTAAACTAAATCATCATCATAATCATATTTTCAGCCTGTGGTTTATGTCGCTTTGAGCAAGTATTACAATTTTTTCTAAGATAGCCTGAAATCTCAAAACGCAGTGTGATTGAAAGGAGTGGCAGTGGTTACGGAAAGGAAGCATATATGTGTATATTGGGTTGTACCACCTGAAATGTCAGATTTTCGCTCAGTGGGAAATAAGAAGTTCTCGAGTGAACATCTGTGCCATAACGTTAAATTTTCTTCTTATATATAGTAAAGTGATACGTGTGTTTGACATGTAAGAATTTTGGGGTTCCTTACAAATAGATTTTTTTTCTAGGAATTCTTTACCATGCTGTCGGCAGTTCAAATTCGAACCCTCTTCCTTTATGAATTTACAATTGGATATAATGCGTAATTGGGTATGAAAATCCTTAACGACGTATTTGAGGATGTAACAGTAAACGAACGCACTATACGACCTTGGTTTGGAAAGTTCCGTTCGGGAGTTTCAGCCTCCAAAGTGAACCACGTGAGAAACCAGAAGCACACCCCCAAGCCCGATCTTCACCCAAAAAACGCTATGGTGACAATTTGGTGGAGATCGAAAGCACCAATCCACGTTTCATTCCTCCAATGAGGAGAAACGATAAACGCTACCAAATATTGTAAGAAAATCGACATATTGGTCGCAATTTGGCTAAAAAGGAACGCGCATTGGTCAATAAGCATGGCCCGATCCTTTTGCATACTTGATATTAAGATTTACGAATAATATTGAATTTAATAATTCAATGTTATAAGCATCAGACATATTATTAAGAGTTCTTCTAATAAAATAAACAAAATATCTTTAGTCCAATTAGAATCTCTACTTGTTGTACGAATTGGGAAGGCTAAAACGGGCGGAGCCTCACGAATTAGCATATTAAAATCGAACATACTAAAACTGACTTGTGGCGGTTCTTCGAACCGCACATACCGCTAAAGGTCGAGATATTTTCGTTCCACCAAGGAACATACGCACCTATGACCAAACGTCGCGTGCCCACAGACACGTGTCCCTGAAGTCCACTTGCTCACCTGACGAAAGATGACATTCATCCTGGAGTCAACAACCCCACGTATCCACAGATACGTGGGCCACAAGACCCAAACAATTTCCCTACGCCTGCACGGCGAGCGAAGAACATGACCCAGCACAGAAATTGTGTATCGATCCACCAACTGGATACACACAAACGGTTGGCACAGCTGCGCCAGATGTCGACAAACATCACATCCCCGGCGATAAGCGAATTGCCAGAAAACCAATCCGTCGACAAAATCGTTGTCCCTGCCGCAATGCACTTCGCCTAAACAAAGGTCATTGCGGGGCAACGGCAATAAACGAAAACGCTGTTCCCATAGGGCAAAGTAAGCAATGATAATTACCATTATCCCATGATCGCCTAATGTAAACCACACATTCAATTGTTTGCATAACCAACGCAACAGAAGTGTGAAAATTCTGACGATCACAGAATGATCTACAGCAAGCAGGCGGCAACCTCCGCGTCTGTATGTGTGAGCGCGATCTTCCCTAGTGGAGAGATTCTCGATTGAGAGAAAGTCACCACCCAGGGAAAGCGAAAGGAGAGGAAGTCACCACCAGCGAAAGGGAAAAGAAAACTATGGGGCGAATAAATCCATCCGCAGAGAAAAGTAACGACAATCCAGATAGAGAACCCTACGAAGAGGTCGGCCCACGCTGCGCAACACATTAAATTAATCGAACGGTACGAACTCATCCGCCAGTGTAGTTTCGCGATACATTGAATTGATCGTACGGTACGAACTCTTCCACCAGTGTAGTTTCGCGATACATTGAGTTAATCGAACGGTACGAACTCATCCACCAGTGTAGTTTCGAGATACATTGAATTGATCGAACGGTACGAACTCATCCACCAGTGTAGTTTCGTGATACATTAATTTAATCGAACAGTACGAACTCATCCGCCAGTGTAGTTTTGAGATACATTGAATTGATCGAACGATACGAACTCATCCACCAGTGTAGTTTCGTGAGTAATCGAATTATTGGACGATAACGGTATAGTGGTAAAGAACCGAGAATAGCAGACCCCTATCCTAGTTTGTGTTTGATTGACATTGTAATAGTTATTATAAGTTATTATTCAAGTTATTAAACCCTTAAATTGTACAAACAATAACACAAAATAAAAAGAAAGAAAACCAAAATTAAAACCAAACAATTCTCGGCGTTTTATTTGTGGCAGTGTCTCCGTGCTCCAGATTGTTTTTCTCTTTTGTGAACAGTGTTCGGCGGAACACTCCAATGGCGAACAAAGACTAAAAATCCGCGAAAGACTTACAAACTGAACACTGGTCTAGTAAACCCCCACAAGTTTTACTTAATTAAATTAAATTAAGTACAATTCAAACATAGCATTGAATTAAATTGTGAAGATTGTACTATTCATATCCAATAAAGGATGTTATTTAAGGCGGTATTCTGGTCTAGACGCACGATTTTAACGCAATTTTTGAAGTGCTGTAAAAAAAAGTAATCAATATATTTAGTATTCATTTTTTTATAGGATGTTTATTAATATTTCAAGAATACAGTAAAAATGACTTAGACCGCGAGAAACTTTACGTGAAACTTTAAACTCGCTTTTCTCGAAACTGTCTTCTTTAAAACAATACCCACGTTCGACTGAACCGATTCACCTCAAATTTAGTATATGTCTTCCTTATAGGCTTTTCTATTGCATGAACTATCCTCATCCCCAAATTTCAATGTTAACTATTTTTAAAAAATTCGAACTAAAAAAAAAAGTGGTACAAAAATAAATTTTTTTTTCAAGTAGCCATTTTGTTAAAAAAATTGTTTTCAACTTTTTTTAGTTCCAACGATAGAGGCATTTCTGTAAATTAATAATCTTTTTTTTTCAGATTGCTAGGAGGGTTGAATCGTGGGTATGGTCGCGTGCCAACTTTTTGAGATCCCCCACTTCATCAGCTGCTAACTTTTTGAATTTTGAATTTTTTACTTTAAATTTTTTTTACTGTATACTTGAAATATTAATAAACATCCTATACAAAAATGAATAGTACAAATATTGATTGCTTTTTTTTTACAGCACTTCAAAAATTGCGTTAAATTCGTGCATCTAGACCGGAATACCCCCTTAAAAAACAAAAGTGGTCTAATCACCAGCATAGAGTAGAGGGAAGAGCGAGCATTCGCCGTCAAGTCGTACTTTTCTAACGATCACTCAATAAACGCCGTGTGTTGTGCTTTCCCTACGCAATTTAAAGATTTGTTATGAGGCTGTCTCAAGTCATCGTCGTCTACAACGAATGTCCCAGAACACTGGCTCATGTAAAGTACACCATTCGTCAGATTGTCGCCTACATATCCCATTAATATATTGAAAAAGAATTGAACGAAATTTCCGACTAACGCATTGTATTGAGTATAATGAACATGTGCTTAATATCGGCTTTAGAACCCTGTAAACTAAATAAATTTACATGTGGTACATGATTGTGAAGAAAGAATTAATCGACACCTGAGTTCCTTTATTTTTGTAATTGAATTTCTAAATCAGCAACTTGCTCTGCCCCACCCTATATTAGAAGTAGAAAGTGCTATTATTGAAATTTAATGAAAAATGTTGCCACGCATTCTTACATTGTAGAACCACCCTCCCTCACTCACTTTGAATCCACGCTATTTTCCAACACCATAGAGGGTTCATAATGTGTGAAAAATGCAATGCGTTAACAATATTCAAACCAAATTAAGCATAACCTTATTTAAATTTCTAATATTAAAGTATTTTTATACACTTGAGGAGACGACATCAAGTAAAAAAGAATGTTTACAAAAATAAGCGTCCGAAGATACTTCGAAATCATGAAACAACTAGATGTGGTTTAACCAAATTGATTTTATAAGGTAATCTGAACAACATTTTCCTATAAATTATATCAAACGAGCGTCTCTTACATAAGGTTTCACTTTACAGGACTCAACTCTGAGTTGTTATCCTTCGACCTTTGAGTGCATTCTCCCCCATATTAAAGTTCCCTTAATGTGCATTTGTTGCTCTTTAGGATTCTACGAAGGATGCCTCATATGCATGAAAATATAACTATGCAACTTATACTCCGTGCACGTTGCCAGGTGTCACGTTGATTTCTTTCTTTCCTTTGTTATTTCTTACGCCAAGCAGACATTCCTCTACAAGGACAGGAAACTGGTATAAGTTGCAGGGGAAGAAACCGGTGAAAGAAAAAGACGCTCGCGCCAAATATAAACGTACTCCAGAGAGCAGATGTCGCATTTGAAAGCGGAATCATGTTTCCTAAGTCGACGGTTTTTATTCTTTTGTAGAATAATGAAAAGGAAACCGTCTCCCTCGACTATAGTAGAAAGAAATTAATGCTTGTTGTTTTTTTTTTTTAAAATAGTTCTTATATAATTCTGAAGATACTTTTGTGTTGAATCTTTTCTTTGGTCTAACATTTAAAATGTAAGACAATTTAAACAGTTTGTTATAATCTTGTAGAACTTGTGTACTATAACAAAATGTAGATGCTTTTGCAATACTAGAATGAATTCTCGGATGGTTAGTCTTCATTTTGTATGAGGGTGGCTTTAATATAAAATAAGAACAGCAAACTCCTTGCTGTGAATCTGTATCAGAGTACTCAAATCTTTTAATTGCAATAAGTCATAAAAAGCAACATGGAATAAAATTATTTTTGTCACTTTGGGTATAAATATTCCAGATCATTGAGAATGCTGGGATGTAATCACCTCAAATGTAATTCCCCAATATATCAATAAAAGCAGGATGATTTGTATTATGGAAAGTTTTCATAGCTTTTAAAATTCGTCCGTAAGATGATAAAATAACAATCAGAACTGGTTCAAGTAGAACTAGTAAGATGTGAGAAACAACCTGAACATAACCCCCTCAATCTCTACACCAACCCACAATTTCTCTTATATGACGCGCGTAAAAACGAGGGAATTTGGCACCTCTAAATACGAGGGCAGTTTGATAAGTCGGTAACTTTAAATGTCATCTATAAATATACTATTCTCAAAGCTTGAGCAAGCTGCGTCATTTAATTTCGTGTGCTGATTAAACACAATCAAGCAAAATCAATAAAGTGGGCTACGAACTGCTACCCCATTCAGCATATTCTTCAGATATAGCCCACGCGACTATTTCCTGTTTCCAAACATGAAGAAATGGCTGGCAGTAAGGGAATGGGGTCGAATGAAGAGGTCATCCCAGAAACTAACGCATACTTTAAGGGCCTTGATTTGGAATGAATATAGAAATTGGAAAAACGCTGGATTAAATGTATCGAACTAAAAGGAGGCTGTTAATTTAAGTATTTTCACCATATTTTTATTCAATTATACGATAAGTTCGTTTCATGCATCAATAAAAACAGCGCACATCATTACGCGATCATAAAATTGTATTTATGATTTATTGAGTAGTACTTCACGAGATACTATTTTGGCGTATGCTTGTCTATGTCTATGTTGTAAGTTGACGCAGTGTTCCGCTTGAACACTGTTCGCTAAAGAAACACACGAAATGAAACCAGAGTGAAAGATATTATGCACCAATGACACACGAGGATATTTGTTCTTAACCTGTGGTTTTATTTTATTTTTATTGTCAGGGTTTGTAATATTTACAGAATGGTTACCAACTCGTAATAAGTCACTCTATCATCATCATCGGCACTACAACCGGGAGCCGGTCTTGGCCTTATTTAGCAAGTCCTGAGGCTTGTTAAATTTTCCATAATGATTTATTTTGTCTGGGCAAGGTCATTAGTCTTGCGCCAGGGGCTCCCCGACGGGGAATCGAACCCCGGTCTCCCGGGTGACAGGCGGGTATACTAACCACTATACTATCGAGGAGCCCACTCTAAGTCACTCTATACATAATCGAAAACGAGCACAAAGGGAAAGGACTGTGGAAGACACAACACTGATTATATTGTTCCCAGTATTCGCCGCGCATGCACTCTCGACGACACTAAAGTATTTCAATCTTTGTTCTTATATATCGTGTGATATCCGCGATAACTTTCCTTGCGTGTTAATTTATCGGATTTATTTTTAGTACGTCGCACGGCACGGACCGACCCCCTAATTGGGTTCTCAAACGGTTCTCACTAGACGGATGCTCGACGTAGACTGTCTATTCTCAACTAACTTCTGGTTCCCCATCGGCAAGGGAAATCTGCCCAGCGCATCTCTGCACAGAATTTCTCATCCTGTCTGCTAACAGAATTTCCCACAGTATCTGTTAGCTGCATTTCCCATCATCATCATCATTGGCACTACAACCGGGAGCCGGTCTTGGCTTATTTAGTAAGTCCTGAGGCTTGTTAAATTTTTCCATAATGATGTTTTTTTTTTTCGGGCAAGATCATTAGTCTTGCGCTAGAGGCTCCCTGACGGGGAAACGAACCCCGGTCTCCCGCGTGACATTTCCCATACTCTCTGTAAAAAGAAGAAATCTTTCTCATGATCATTATCATCATTAGTTTCTGGTGGTCGGTATCTCGTTTCTTTTGTTTCAGGGTCGGATGCCGCCGCTTATTCTCCGATCTTTCCGTAGTTTATTTGCACTACACATCTGGCATGCGGGCAAAGGGTCGCATGCACTTCGGATGGGTGCACGGACTATGGGATACGTTTAGGTTAGCCATTTGGCTTAAGATAACAATGCTCTTGTGTGTTTCCACTGGGTAATAAAAGGAACCGTGGGACTGGTATCGTTCCTTTGTTAGGCTTTTCGAATCATAAACATCTAGTGAGCAATCTACGTTAAGATGTTTATGATTACATGACCATTGGGCGGCAGCTAAACGATATGCCTTGTTAGCATAAGTGCGCCTTTGCATTAGGTCATGCTAGGGATTTAGGTGCTAATTGTATTTAGCTACCAGCGTATGCATCCGTTGTTCGGTTTATTTACCGGCAATGGTTTTAGGTGTACAACTTTGCTTCCGCCGCTTTTTTCCGAAATTCTAGGCTTTATAGTAAAAAACTGGTTATACATTTATCATTCAAAGTATTGTCCGTCGCCGGCCACTACTTTCGGGCAGCATACGAATGTTTCTTTGGAAACATCGCGTTGATGTTTAGGATGGGAGATTGGTGACCTGTATGCGATGCTTGCTGCATTTGACGCATTGCTTAGATGCGAAGCTTTATCTGCCCTTTTGAATTGGGGTAGAATACCATGTATGGATGCGTTGAACTCGACATTGGAAGTTTTAGAACGTTGAGTTCCCTGGGGTTTTTGATATCGGGTTCAACGTTGTTGCAGTTTCATATCACCTTTGTTACAGGTATGATTAAGGACTTTGGGACACGTGTCTGTGGGCACGTGTAATGAATAAAGGTAAAGTATGTTCCTTGGCGGAAAGGACATCTCAACCTATAGTTGGTTGTGCTGTTCGTAGAACCGCTACACTATTTTTATGACAGTCCTCTTGTCTACGGCAATTCTCTTAGCAGTTAATTCGCGTCCCCATGACACGATCTCGGTACACACAATTTACGATGCATGCAAAAGAATACTCCATTAAGGGGTTTTCCTGGATGCAGCCTCGGCGGTATCTGTATTTATTGATGTATGAAACAGACAAAGGATTTAAGTAATAAAGAAAATGTTATGTCTGTTGTAAGGATGATGCCCATCACCATATGGGCGTCTGAATAGTTTTATTGTAGGAAAGAATTTTGTGCAAAAAATAACGAGAATTTGTTAGATTAAGATTTGGTATATAAGGCAAAACAATTTTGAAATAAACATTCTTCTCAACCATGTAATTAACGCATCACATTTCCCAGATAAGTGGAAGACAACGGTTATAGTCCCCATCAATAAGTCCAATCCTTCCAACAACCCCAGCAACTATCGTCCGATATCGTTATTAAACACATTAAACAAGATACTGGAATGCAAAATATATCGAAATCTCCTTTCATTTGCTAATGACAACACTATTATCCCAAATTCCCAGTTTGGCTTTCGCTCACAAACACTCCA
>OZ007496.1:214286457-214547651 GCA_963931805.1 Microdon myrmicae | reverse complement strand
CTATCTCCCAATTGTATAATGTAACCGCAGGGGGTTCCGCAGGGTTGAATTCTTGGACCACTATTATACCTCCTCTATACTTCAGACATACCGCCTCAATTACCCAATACCGTAATGTTGAATTACGCTGATGACACCATAGTCTACTCCAGCAGCAAGTTTGTAAAAGAGGAGAGAAGAAACCGCATTAATAACTTCCTCCCAAATCTATGAACATACTTCAATAAATGGAAAATTCGCCTAAATCCTGATAAAACCCAACTTATAATATTTAAGGGTAAAAATGAGCATTGCACAAACAACACAAGGCGCACGCACAACAAAATTAGAGTCAAACTAAATAACACCCAGATAAAACCTGCTAAACTTTAAAATATCTCGAAATAACCTTTTCCAATGACCTTTCATTCTCCACCCACATTAAAAATACTTGACGTAAAGCCACAATACAACTGAATCTCTGTAGAAGAGTGATGTGCAAACCCAACGGTCTCTCTCACAAAGTCAAACTGCTCACCTATAAACAAATGATCAGACCCACACTCACATTTGCGTGCCCACTGTGGTATCGTGTAACACCAGCCCAAATAGAGAAGCTACGCACTTTCGAAAGGAAATGCTTCAGGCTGGTCACTGGCCTCAACCGACAACCTAACTCTAACAAGTATTAAAATAACAGCTTATAGCGTTTGGGATTGAAGAACGTGTGATTCGAACTGACGCAATGACAGTTAGAATCACCAGAAATTGAACCAAAGCGCAACCCATCAGGATACTGGCCGTGTTTAGAATTCGATTTCTAAACTCAACTATATATATATATATACATATTTTTTTTTTATTTATTTATTTTTTTTTTATTAGACTTCTCTCGGGAGAGGCGAACCTATAGCGTCGAGTGGGCGCCCCGAGATGCCATCAAATAACTGTTGCAGTTCTTTTTGAACAGTTGCAGGTTGTAACGCTCCGGGAACACTCCCGTGGGAAGTGAGTTCCACAGCTTCCCCGCTCTGTAACGGAACGAGTTCTGATACAGGGATGTTCGCGCTGTCGGGAGATGAACCACAAACGGGTGCGATCCGTCGGATTGTCTTGCGGAGCGCATATAGACCGAATTGCGTGGAACAATGCCAAGCATCTCCGAAGAACAGCACCCGTGATAATATCTGTAAAACAGACAGAGGTCGGCCACGCGCCTTCGATGTGCTAACGACTGTAGTCCCGACGTCAGCGCCGAGTCCCCGATCAGGCGGATCGCTCGTCTTTGTACGCTTTCAAGTAGGTCGAGGGTATGTTTAGGAGCCGAGCTCCAAACATGAGAGCAATATTCGAGCGCGGGTCTAATTTGGGATTTATATAGGAGAAGAAGTTGGGCCGGAGTAAAGTATTTCTTGGCTCTAAAAAGATAACTCAGTTTTCCTGAGGCTGATCTGGCGATACCCGATACGTGTTTATGCCATGATACATTCCCACAGACCGTGACGCCGAGCAATTTCAAACTTTCCCCAGCCTCGAGGGCCCGGCCATTCATCATCAGCTGTTGAACCGATTTCAGTTTTCTTTGTGAATGTTGTATACTGGGTCTTCGTTGCGTTGAAGTCGACAAGATTGGCCTTTCCCCACTGCAGGACTTTATCTAGATCCTGGTTCAGAGAGTCAATCTGTCTACATCTCAGCTGGTGCGACGTTGATGCACCAATCGGCCGATCACTCGAAAAGGAGGAAACAAGCGTACTATCATCCGCAAAACTGAACACTTTTTTATCCGTTGTCTCCAACAAATCATTTATGTGAAGCAAGAACAAAGTTGGAGCTAAAATAGAACCCTGGGGCACCCCCGAATTAACAGGATACAGATCCGAACACTCGCCGTCCACAACAACCCGGATCGATCGATTCTCGAGGAAGCTCCTCGTCCAGTCGCAAAGCTTTTGGGAAAGTCCATATATTCCACTGATGTGAATTGTTATGTTATCGCTATGGTATACGGCTCTGATGTATTTTCTTATTGGCTTTTCGTTCGGTGTTCTTCACCATTAGCTTGTGTATTGTGTGTGTATCTGTTAGAGACGCTACAAGCTTGCTATACAATGCCGCTAATATTGACCGTCTCGATAGACGCTTCCTAGAGCTGTCTATCAAATTTATTGAAAACCTCCTAAATAATCCCAACCCCATAACAACTTCAGTACTACCATAACCTCTAGATAACAGGGCTCACTATCTGAATTGTCTCCACACCAGAAGTCTCGTCACCTCTGGAAGATTGGTTAATGACTCCAACGAGGTAGTGTCCCATAACCCCGAGTTGGCACCCAATCAGTTCAAATACTGTAACATACAACCATTCTCCAACATTCTGCGTTTTAACGAACAACCGGAATGTGTTACCGCACCCGAGACCACTAACTGACCATATCCCACGCCAACCTACTTCCTTTACCATCAATCCCTATATTCCCCAATTCACATTCCATATTTAACTTATTATAATATAAACTAAGTTAAGCTGGAATAAGTTTGAGTTAAGTTAAGTATTAGATTAGATTGAATTAAAAAATAAAAATCCTGGTTTTCTGACCTTTTCCAGGAAAACTGTTAATATTGTGACGCATATGACAATCAGTACTAGAATATTCGAGAAATTCCGAAACAAAGTACTAGAATATTCTATAAAGTACTGGAAAACTGGAGACTAGGAACAGTAGAACATTCAAGGCTATGGAACGGACGGAAACGAAACGCCGAATCAGAATGAGGGAACGGTATAAATACGTCGCACACAGATCACGGAGACGAGTAAGAAGTAGAAAGTGAAGCAAGCGATAAGTGCGGTAGTAAGAAGTAATAAGTAGAAAATAAGAAGTAAGCAGTAAGCAGTAAAAGACGCGATAACTAAGGAAGCGATAAGTCAAGAAATCGTTTTGTCTACGGTAAAAGGTAACGGTTGTTATTAACGGATTAATAAAGTGTTAGATTAATTCAAAATCGATTTAACGGCTCTTATTTATTTTAAATAATTAATCCAGCGAACTCTAAGCTCGCTACAATATTAAAACCTAGAATACTCGAATAGTTATTCACACATTCAGTTATGTTATTAACGGATTAATAAAGTGTTAGATTAATTCAAAATCGATTTAACGGCTCTTATTTATTTTAAATAATTAATCCAGCGAACTCTAAGCTCGCTACAATATTAAAACCTAGAATACTCGAATAGTTATTCACACATTCAGTTATGTTTGAAAAATGTGTAATGTATGCATGTAAACAATTGTATCACTAGAATTATAAGTTAGCTGTAGTACTTAATGTAAATATTGATTATTGGTCAAATAAACACAGTATGTTAAAAAAAAAAAAGAAATAAACATGATTCTACCTTCAATGCTCGACAAGTGAACATCAACACAATTGTTTGTCGTTGGATCATCAATCTATCTTTTTCAGCATCAACCACAACTTTTATATATTGATTGTTGTTGGATTACCAACTGATCTTTTTCAGGACGCATAGGTTAGAGGCTAGGCGCCAATTAAAAAATCACGTCACGGGCTTATGTGCCCTGACGGATTCTCAACTTTAGATATCAATATTCAACAGAGGAAGATCAAAAGAGGCCTTTCCTCTATAAATCAAAACAGAGCTATGTTGAGAACTAAAATAAAATTTGCCAAAAAAAAAAATTTTTTTATTCAAAAAATCACTGACTTATCAATCAAACTGCCCTCGAATCAATACAGTTTTTGTTTTCTTATTTAAACAACCCACGCACAAAAAGAAATTTTGAGGTACCCTTAAATTTCAAAGCACCGTGCTGGTACGAGGAAGTAGGAAATTGGGAAGGTCCCACAATCGTATATATACTGCAAAAGATAGGATATATATACGAATAGTGTCGTGTTTCCTTTTTTTTCTTCTTCAAGGAAATCATAAAAGTCTAAAAAGTCAATCTGTACAAGTTCACAAAACTATATACCCTATTTAACCGAAGTAAAAAAGGAATTTTTTTTCCTATTGCACGTTTATCCCAGTGGGGATTATTACAATAAACTAAACAACATATTGGACGTTACCCACTTTCAATTGCACTTCTAATGAAATTGCACTCATCTACAGCATTCGCCGGACTTTTTTCACCAAGCGCCACAAAACTTCTCTGGTATCGTTGTCATGCAACAAGCAGCCCTTAATAAACGTAGCAAGGCTGCCACCCTAATGAATGCAGGTTAAATACGTGTGAGTGCTGACAATGTGAGAAACAAGCTTGGTTTCTTATCTGCGTGAAAATAGTGTACAACGTTCAACACAATAGTCCAATAAGCGAAGTCCAGCGCACTCATCGCGAATGTAGATGATTGAAGGAGTAATGAAAGGATACGTCATCGAGTTTAAATGAAATTGGGCGGTTCAAATGGATGTCAGTAGACAGTGAGTACTGTGGTTTCGTACGCGTGCCTTTGTATTATACCCCCAAGTAATGAAAATATGTAGGTGGTCACCACAAACAGACGGTCTTTATAGACTGTGTGTTGTGACCACTACGCTTAGCTGTCATGTGTTGTCGTCAACGTCGAATAAAAATAAAACTTGACAAAAAGCTAGCAAAGGAGACCACCTCTTACTAACCCGTTGCGTGTTGTACTGAAAATACACATTCAGGGAAAGGAAAAAGTACATAAAAAACACCAAAAGGAAAATATAATTTGAAATCATGCATTACTGCCGACATGATGAACAATAAAAAAAGTTTGCAGGACGACACTGAAGTTGAAAAAAACACCATTTTGCCCCCAGTCGCAACCACCAAGACGGACTATAAAAATATTCCAGTCAAATATTTACCCTTGGGTAGGAATCAGAAAGAACAAGAGATGGGGTCGAATGAATGAATCAACAGTCCTGCTGTACTGTGACACTGTGGATAACGTGCGCTTGCCGCTCCTCTTTCTAGCAATTCTCCTGGCGAGCAGTAAGAAAATTACTACAAGTATATTGAATACAGGCACTGAAACTATATTAAAATGAACAGAAGCGGGCATTATCTCGTTGGTAAATATCAACCAACATGCACAACACGGCGACGACAACGCGACAAGCCGCATGAACGACGGAAGGAAGTTACGGAAGGAAATGGCACTCATTTGTTTAACACCCGTTATTTTATCTATTTTTTTATTTCTCTTTTTTTACCCTGCCCGTGCTGTAGAGGCGAAAATAACTAGACAGACATTTCACATTTCGCGTTTTTCTTTCAAAGCCTGACGTGTTTATTTAATTTTGGCCTATGATTTAACTATTGGCTTTCAGGTTATCTTTCTAGGGATTCAATGTTTTGTGGAAAAGCCCAAAAGTTAACATAATATCATCCAATTGGGAAAAACGAAGGAAAACAGACGAATATTCTTTCCATTAATGTTTTTCCCCTTCTAAGATTAGTTGGAAAATTGACATTCATTGTAACCTTTAGGGATAAAAGGTGATTATCTTGAAATTTATTGCAGGCGGATTGGTCTACATAACATTTAAGACTTGTGATTCTTGAGATATCCTAAATTAATTGCAATGTGCCATCGTTAAGCATTGGTGTGTGAACCACTTTTGTTACCAATAAAAAGTTGTAGGAAGAATTTATAACCAAATAAATTACATGAAATAAATAAATTATTGCGAAGAGAAAATAGGATTTGAGGACTTTTATTGTAAAAGACATGGCTCAGAGGATAAAAAGCCTCCCCACATTCCAATTCAATCTCATTCGAGATAAAATGTATTTTTAGTTTTCGAAACCTCTTTTTTCAGGTGAGGTAATTGTAAATATACACATTCGAATGAACTACTGTTCATCACCATCAAAAATTCCATTTAGAATGTAATAAAAATATAACCCCTACAAGTGGAGTGGCACTAAAATTAATTAGATCATTCTACTTCTGTTAATTAAATTATTTTTTCAATGAGTGGCCGAGCTCTATATTAATTTGGCGTTGATAAATAATGTATGACGTAGACCAGCATTCATTGTTGAATAGGAAATCCCGATGAACCCTAAATAATGCTTCATCGATAATGCAGGGCAATAGTGTTAAGTCATAACAGTGCGATAAATAGCGAAATAATTAAATTAAATAAAGGAATATAATGAAAATTTCACGTGTTTATGAATATTAAACTTTGATTGGAACTTTCTACCCTTGATTGTTAGTTTTTTTTTTAAAGGTTACCACACTTCCAACAGAAATTAATTCTAATAGGCACAATTCGTCAGTGTGACTTTTATGACGTCTGTTGACGGGGCAAACGGTCAATTGTACTACTCTGAACAAATTTATATGTTCTAGCATACTACACTATGTTCGTTCGCCAAATTCAAAAATATGGTTTCAATTAATAATATTCACAATCTTGCTTTAGAAGCACATTTATTTTTCAGTGAATTTATGTTTTAGTATGGACCCACAATCGGGTAGACTTATCGCTCCAAACACATAAGAGTAGGTAGACCAGCCCCTTGGTATTTTTCCTTGACTATTTGTGGTTATATTTGCTGTTTATATCAATAGATTTAGAATTGCAATAGTTTATCTATTAAACGATTGGGCAATCAAATTGCTCGTAACATTTAATGTAAGCCTTTCATAACTTCACGAATACACTTTACTGTACACTTCAGAAAATTTTCATTTTCGTTCGTCTTTGCTTGGTCCATTTAATCTAATGTTTTGAGAACATCCCGGTGGACATAAGAAAATTACATATTACACTGCCATTAGACAGCTAATTGGAAGCATATTGTGAAGCATATAACAATCAGTATTAGAATATTCTATAAAGTCCGAAACAAAGTACCAGGATATTCTAGAAAGTACTGGAAAACTGGAGACTATGAACAGTAGAAAATTCGAGGCTATGGAACGGACGAAACGAAAGGCCGAATCAGAATGAGGAAAAACGGTATAAATACGTCGCACGCAGATCAGGAAGACAAGTAAGACGTAAGAAGTAAGCAGTCAAAGACGCGATAAGTAAGCGATAAGTCAAGAAATCATTAAGTGTACGGTAAAAGTAACGTTTGTTATTAACAGACTAATAAAGTGTTACATTAATTCAAAATCGATTTAACATTAAACCTACCAGAGCGGTCAAATGACCGCTTTTGAGAGCCCGAAAAATAAATGTTTTTTAATTATTATATGATAATTATTTTGTGTTTATTGTTTATGCTAAATTCTGTATTAATTACAATCAACTGGAAAAGACTAGAATGTTTATTTCAAAAGCCGTCATTTGACCGCCATCGGTAGAAATAGGTATATATAAAATGTCGGTAGGTTTAGTGTTAACGGCTCTTATTTATTAAAAATAATTAATCCAGTGAACCCTAAGCTCGCTCCAATATACTGGGTATGTAAACGTTTTTTTCGGGTTCATTGGTAAAAAAAAATACGTAATTTCATACGGAAAGTGATTTTCTTTTTTAATTAAAATATTGGCCATCGGCTTTTACACATTTCGCCCATCTTTCAGAAGTATCTTTTGAAGATTGCCACTTTCCTACCGGAAAAAAAAACTCGAAATGAGAGAGGAATCTTTTGGTGGCGCCACCTATTGAAAAATGTCGGGACTTTTCGGCCCATATAGTAATTCATACTACTAGGTGTATGCATTGATTACGGCGAGAGCAGGTGGAGCTCAGGGAACACATATAAACGTCAGAGGCAAGATATTTAAAAAAGTTAAAGAATTTAAATATCTGGGAACGATACTGACGGCCAGTAACGAAATGTTGAAGGAAATTAACAAAAGACAACCCTCCGGCAACGCTAGTTGGCACGCAGTCAGTAAACTGCTGAAATCCAAACTGCTATCACGTAACATAAAGCTCCGTGTCTATAGAACCATAATCATGCCGATTGTTCTATACGGATGCGAAACATTGACTCTTACAAAACGGTAAGAAAACAAATTCCGCGTATTCGAGAATAAAGTTTTGAGGTGTATCATCATCATCATCATCATCGCCACTTCAACCGGGAACCGGTCTTGGCCTTATTTAGCAAGTCCTGAGGCTTGTTAAATTTTCCATGATAATTTGTTTTTCCGGGCAAGGTCATTAGTCTTGCGCCAGAGGCTCCCCGACGGGGAATCGAACCACGGTCTCCCGCGTGACAGGCGGGGATACTAACCACTATACTATCGAGGACCCTTGAAGGATATCTTTGGAGGTAAATATGACGAGGAGGCAACATAATGGAGGAAACTCCATAACCACGAATTGGAAGAGCTATACCGCAAAACCTACAATAGTGAGAGTAATCAAGTCGCGAAGATTAAGATGGGCCGGACACGTGGCCCGATTAGGCGACGATAGCACCGTGCGTAGAATTCTTGACAGTATACCAACGGGAAAGATACCGGTAGGACGGCCGCGGCGGAGATGGGAGGACAATGTTAGATTTGGTCTCGAGGAGATCGGATCGGATGGTCGAACTTGGAAGGAGAGTGCACAGGACAGGGAACGATGGCGGAGTCGAGTCGGTGAGGTCATGAACTTCCGTGTTCCAATAAATAATAAATAAAAAGGTGTAATGCATACGTTTTTTCCGGTTTTTTTTTTCGTAAAAAAAAAATACGTAAGTTGCTAGGGAAATTAATTTTTTTTATTCAAAATATTCGCCATCCAGTTCAGAAAAACTGCTTGTGTTTCGTGGCAAACCATTCGTCGAGCCATATTCCAACTTTCCCCAAACTGCCCCATTGATGCGAAGAGATGATAGCCAGATAGCGCCAAGTCTAGGGAGTACGCCGGGTGCAGAAGGATGTCCCATCCAAGCGATATCAAGGTGTCTTTAACTAGATTTGCTGTGCTGCGTACTCTTCTCCATCTCTTAGTTAAACCGTGTGACGTGTAATGCTTTCCCTAATTTCGTTGAGTTTGAGTTAGGTCATCATCCAATAACTCCTCCAATTGCTCGTCTTCACATTTTTGTGGTCTACGAGAGCGCTCACTGTCTTTCACATTGAAATCGCCGCTTTTAAATTGTCGAAACCATGTCTCACATGTTCTAATTGATGGAGCATGTTCATTATATGTTTCTTCCAGCAAACGATGACTTTCAACAGCCTTTTTCTTTTGATTAAATAAGAAAACCAATGTGTGCCGCAAATGTTCTTTTTCAGGCACAAAACTCGACACATATCACCGAATGATAAAACAAAGACGGTAGTTGTTGGCGGACTCAACTTGTGTTTGTTTGTAGTTAAATCTCAGACGAACAAAACGACGTGTGTCAAATGAATACGCTGCATACTTTTCGCTGGCGCCATCTCTTACTCAAGCCGGAAAAAAAGTATGCATACATCTAGTAGAACTTGTCATTTTACCACCTCCCTTTCTAGATTTACTGTCTTTTTCTGTCACTGTTTACATGTGGTATTAGTTTCTCCATACTATTATACTCGGGCGTAATACACATTTTCTCTTAGCAGCGCAAAGAAATAAGCAATACACTACAAATTTAGACCGCATGGTTTCGAAGATGTATACTCGTCGGTCAATTAGCAATTATATACATCGACCTTGTTCTATTGTCAACTCCTGCCTAAGCCCCATTGCATCGGTCTTGGTTTCTACAACTTTGGATAAGTGGTGTAATTATAGATCCGAACCCTTCTCGATTGAATTTTTTTTCAAGGATTTGCACCAACGGCTTTGACTTAATACTAAGTGATGTTGCTCAATTGATTTGAAAGTTGTTTGAGGTTTAACAGCTTGTGTAGACATTTTGCTTCAATATATATATATATATATTCTAAATCCTCCATTGATGAACTATTTTAAAGAAAAAAGGGGTCATAATCCGCCTGGCCCCGAAACCACTTGATGTTCCAAGTTTCCTAGGTTTTATGGGACTGAATAGTAAGATTATTGTCCAACTGATACCATAACAAACTGATCGCAACTTATAACCAAAGGATCTAAGCACCCAGAGGCATCATAATAGCACCGCCCGTTATGTACAATGGATAAACAAGCAAAGTAAATATTTTAACAAACAGGCAAAGTAAGTATTTTAACAAATAAGGCGACATGCCTAGAACAACACATGGAGCATATTATCCGAATAGTAATATGATTTCAGGAAAATCAGATCAGCTCGTCAAGCCTTATCTGTTGGGCGTAACTTCGCCCAAAACACGGTATGTGAAATACGATTGCTAGAAGGTATTAAAAAGCACAGTACATTGGAAAAACGAAATGTGTACGCACTGAGGTCGCATCCTAAGAACACTGGATAATGCCGCGTTTAGCACCTTGTTATATAAACAAAAGAATAGTTCTACATAAAATCTTGGTGTCACACTCAAAAGCAGATTGATAATTAATGAATACTTGCAAAAAAAGGCAAGAGTAACTATGGTTTTAGTGAAACTACTAATCATATATTTAAGGACCGCAGCTCACTCACCACCACCGTAATATACGTAGCGCGCGTATAGCCTGATGCTGCGAACTCATTAGTACTTTCCGAACAGTGCCTGAAGACGATATAAATATTATTGTCGTAAGAAAACTACTTGACATCACAGCTTAAGAAAGCATTGCTCTGCAAGGGTTTATGCACTTGCCTCACAAAAAGATCACTTGCGAATGCACCTTCAAATCATGGAATATAGCCAAAAGGAAAAGCTATGAATATGGATATGTCCAAACAATAATACATGGCATCGTTTATATAACGATGGGTGAACAGGAATCATCTTACTAAAAGAAGTTGATATCAGGGCAATGATGCTATCGACAATACTTGTACCAATATAAGCATGTCGATCATCCATACTGCTTGTAGTGCGAAGTTGCAATGGAAAATGGAATACATGAACACAAAGAGTGAGACGCGAGTACGCAGGAAGGTCATTGAAGTGGTATATGAGACTGACAATTATTTCAGCAGCAAATCTGCAACAAATGATTTGCTATGTGGTATAATGCAGTACGTTCGAGGTAGGTTGGGTCCAAATGCCCAGTGAAATATCACCCAAGTAAGTTAAAGGTTCCGTGAATTGGTTAGGAGAAATCTTTAACCATCCTTCAAAGCTTGACTGATAGACCTATAGCGTTTGCGAAGATAGTGAAGAACGTGTGATTCGAACCGACGCCATCACGGTTAGAATCACTAAAAGATAGAACCGAAGCTAAACGCATCAGGCCACTGCCGCGTGTACGAATTCGATTTCTAAGCTCCGGTACACTCAACTGATGTGGAATTGTTATGTTATAGCTACGGCTCTGATGCTTTTTTTGCTCATTCGAATTTCCTTTCGGTGTTCTTCGGTATTTGCTTGCATATTTTGTAACCCTAAATAATGCTTCATCGATAATGCAGGGCAATAGTGTTAAGTCATAACAGTGCGATAAATAGCGAAATAATTAAATTAAATAAAGGAATATAATGAAAATTTCACGTGTTTATGAATATTAAACTTTGATTGGAACTTTCTACCCTTGATTGTTAGTTTTTTTTTTAAAGGTTACCACACTTCCAACAGAAATTAATTCTAATAGGCACAATTCGTCAGTGTGACTTTTATGACGTCTGTTGACGGGGCAAACGGTCAATTGTACTACTCTGAACAAATTTATATGTTCTAGCATACTACACTATGTTCGTTCGCCAAATTCAAAAATATGGTTTCAATTAATAATATTCACAATCTTGCTTTAGAAGCACATTTATTTTTCAGTGAATTTATGTTTTAGTATGGACCCACAATCGGGTAGACTTATCGCTCCAAACACATAAGAGTAGGTAGACCAGCCCCTTGGTATTTTTCCTTGACTATTTGTGGTTATATTTGCTGTTTATATCAATAGATTTAGAATTGCAATAGTTTATCTATTAAACGATTGGGCAATCAAATTGCTCGTAACATTTAATGTAAGCCTTTCATAACTTCACGAATACACTTTACTGTACACTTCAGAAAATTTTCATTTTCGTTCGTCTTTGCTTGGTCCATTTAATCTAATGTTTTGAGAACATCCCGGTGGACATAAGAAAATTACATATTACACTGCCATTAGACAGCTAATTGGAAGCATATTGTGAAGCATATAACAATCAGTATTAGAATATTCTATAAAGTCCGAAACAAAGTACCAGGATATTCTAGAAAGTACTGGAAAACTGGAGACTATGAACAGTAGAAAATTCGAGGCTATGGAACGGACGAAACGAAAGGCCGAATCAGAATGAGGAAAAACGGTATAAATACGTCGCACGCAGATCAGGAAGACAAGTAAGACGTAAGAAGTAAGCAGTCAAAGACGCGATAAGTAAGCGATAAGTCAAGAAATCATTAAGTGTACGGTAAAAGTAACGTTTGTTATTAACAGACTAATAAAGTGTTACATTAATTCAAAATCGATTTAACATTAAACCTACCAGAGCGGTCAAATGACCGCTTTTGAGAGCCCGAAAAATAAATGTTTTTTAATTATTATATGATAATTATTTTGTGTTTATTGTTTATGCTAAATTCTGTATTAATTACAATCAACTGGAAAAGACTAGAATGTTTATTTCAAAAGCCGTCATTTGACCGCCATCGGTAGAAATAGGTATATATAAAATGTCGGTAGGTTTAGTGTTAACGGCTCTTATTTATTAAAAATAATTAATCCAGTGAACCCTAAGCTCGCTCCAATATACTGGGTATGTAAACGTTTTTTTCGGGTTCATTGGTAAAAAAAAATACGTAATTTCATACGGAAAGTGATTTTCTTTTTTAATTAAAATATTGGCCATCGGCTTTTACACATTTCGCCCATCTTTCAGAAGTATCTTTTGAAGATTGCCACTTTCCTACCGGAAAAAAAAACTCGAAATGAGAGAGGAATCTTTTGGTGGCGCCACCTATTGAAAAATGTCGGGACTTTTCGGCCCATATAGTAATTCATACTACTAGGTGTATGCATTGATTACGGCGAGAGCAGGTGGAGCTCAGGGAACACATATAAACGTCAGAGGCAAGATATTTAAAAAAGTTAAAGAATTTAAATATCTGGGAACGATACTGACGGCCAGTAACGAAATGTTGAAGGAAATTAACAAAAGACAACCCTCCGGCAACGCTAGTTGGCACGCAGTCAGTAAACTGCTGAAATCCAAACTGCTATCACGTAACATAAAGCTCCGTGTCTATAGAACCATAATCATGCCGATTGTTCTATACGGATGCGAAACATTGACTCTTACAAAACGGTAAGAAAACAAATTCCGCGTATTCGAGAATAAAGTTTTGAGGTGTATCATCATCATCATCATCATCGCCACTTCAACCGGGAACCGGTCTTGGCCTTATTTAGCAAGTCCTGAGGCTTGTTAAATTTTCCATGATAATTTGTTTTTCCGGGCAAGGTCATTAGTCTTGCGCCAGAGGCTCCCCGACGGGGAATCGAACCACGGTCTCCCGCGTGACAGGCGGGGATACTAACCACTATACTATCGAGGACCCTTGAAGGATATCTTTGGAGGTAAATATGACGAGGAGGCAACATAATGGAGGAAACTCCATAACCACGAATTGGAAGAGCTATACCGCAAAACCTACAATAGTGAGAGTAATCAAGTCGCGAAGATTAAGATGGGCCGGACACGTGGCCCGATTAGGCGACGATAGCACCGTGCGTAGAATTCTTGACAGTATACCAACGGGAAAGATACCGGTAGGACGGCCGCGGCGGAGATGGGAGGACAATGTTAGATTTGGTCTCGAGGAGATCGGATCGGATGGTCGAACTTGGAAGGAGAGTGCACAGGACAGGGAACGATGGCGGAGTCGAGTCGGTGAGGTCATGAACTTCCGTGTTCCAATAAATAATAAATAAAAAGGTGTAATGCATACGTTTTTTCCGGTTTTTTTTTTCGTAAAAAAAAAATACGTAAGTTGCTAGGGAAATTAATTTTTTTTATTCAAAATATTCGCCATCCAGTTCAGAAAAACTGCTTGTGTTTCGTGGCAAACCATTCGTCGAGCCATATTCCAACTTTCCCCAAACTGCCCCATTGATGCGAAGAGATGATAGCCAGATAGCGCCAAGTCTAGGGAGTACGCCGGGTGCAGAAGGATGTCCCATCCAAGCGATATCAAGGTGTCTTTAACTAGATTTGCTGTGCTGCGTACTCTTCTCCATCTCTTAGTTAAACCGTGTGACGTGTAATGCTTTCCCTAATTTCGTTGAGTTTGAGTTAGGTCATCATCCAATAACTCCTCCAATTGCTCGTCTTCACATTTTTGTGGTCTACGAGAGCGCTCACTGTCTTTCACATTGAAATCGCCGCTTTTAAATTGTCGAAACCATGTCTCACATGTTCTAATTGATGGAGCATGTTCATTATATGTTTCTTCCAGCAAACGATGACTTTCAACAGCCTTTTTCTTTTGATTAAATAAGAAAACCAATGTGTGCCGCAAATGTTCTTTTTCAGGCACAAAACTCGACACATATCACCGAATGATAAAACAAAGACGGTAGTTGTTGGCGGACTCAACTTGTGTTTGTTTGTAGTTAAATCTCAGACGAACAAAACGACGTGTGTCAAATGAATACGCTGCATACTTTTCGCTGGCGCCATCTCTTACTCAAGCCGGAAAAAAAGTATGCATACATCTAGTAGAACTTGTCATTTTACCACCTCCCTTTCTAGATTTACTGTCTTTTTCTGTCACTGTTTACATGTGGTATTAGTTTCTCCATACTATTATACTCGGGCGTAATACACATTTTCTCTTAGCAGCGCAAAGAAATAAGCAATACACTACAAATTTAGACCGCATGGTTTCGAAGATGTATACTCGTCGGTCAATTAGCAATTATATACATCGACCTTGTTCTATTGTCAACTCCTGCCTAAGCCCCATTGCATCGGTCTTGGTTTCTACAACTTTGGATAAGTGGTGTAATTATAGATCCGAACCCTTCTCGATTGAATTTTTTTTCAAGGATTTGCACCAACGGCTTTGACTTAATACTAAGTGATGTTGCTCAATTGATTTGAAAGTTGTTTGAGGTTTAACAGCTTGTGTAGACATTTTGCTTCAATATATATATATATATATTCTAAATCCTCCATTGATGAACTATTTTAAAGAAAAAAGGGGTCATAATCCGCCTGGCCCCGAAACCACTTGATGTTCCAAGTTTCCTAGGTTTTATGGGACTGAATAGTAAGATTATTGTCCAACTGATACCATAACAAACTGATCGCAACTTATAACCAAAGGATCTAAGCACCCAGAGGCATCATAATAGCACCGCCCGTTATGTACAATGGATAAACAAGCAAAGTAAATATTTTAACAAACAGGCAAAGTAAGTATTTTAACAAATAAGGCGACATGCCTAGAACAACACATGGAGCATATTATCCGAATAGTAATATGATTTCAGGAAAATCAGATCAGCTCGTCAAGCCTTATCTGTTGGGCGTAACTTCGCCCAAAACACGGTATGTGAAATACGATTGCTAGAAGGTATTAAAAAGCACAGTACATTGGAAAAACGAAATGTGTACGCACTGAGGTCGCATCCTAAGAACACTGGATAATGCCGCGTTTAGCACCTTGTTATATAAACAAAAGAATAGTTCTACATAAAATCTTGGTGTCACACTCAAAAGCAGATTGATAATTAATGAATACTTGCAAAAAAAGGCAAGAGTAACTATGGTTTTAGTGAAACTACTAATCATATATTTAAGGACCGCAGCTCACTCACCACCACCGTAATATACGTAGCGCGCGTATAGCCTGATGCTGCGAACTCATTAGTACTTTCCGAACAGTGCCTGAAGACGATATAAATATTATTGTCGTAAGAAAACTACTTGACATCACAGCTTAAGAAAGCATTGCTCTGCAAGGGTTTATGCACTTGCCTCACAAAAAGATCACTTGCGAATGCACCTTCAAATCATGGAATATAGCCAAAAGGAAAAGCTATGAATATGGATATGTCCAAACAATAATACATGGCATCGTTTATATAACGATGGGTGAACAGGAATCATCTTACTAAAAGAAGTTGATATCAGGGCAATGATGCTATCGACAATACTTGTACCAATATAAGCATGTCGATCATCCATACTGCTTGTAGTGCGAAGTTGCAATGGAAAATGGAATACATGAACACAAAGAGTGAGACGCGAGTACGCAGGAAGGTCATTGAAGTGGTATATGAGACTGACAATTATTTCAGCAGCAAATCTGCAACAAATGATTTGCTATGTGGTATAATGCAGTACGTTCGAGGTAGGTTGGGTCCAAATGCCCAGTGAAATATCACCCAAGTAAGTTAAAGGTTCCGTGAATTGGTTAGGAGAAATCTTTAACCATCCTTCAAAGCTTGACTGATAGACCTATAGCGTTTGCGAAGATAGTGAAGAACGTGTGATTCGAACCGACGCCATCACGGTTAGAATCACTAAAAGATAGAACCGAAGCTAAACGCATCAGGCCACTGCCGCGTGTACGAATTCGATTTCTAAGCTCCGGTACACTCAACTGATGTGGAATTGTTATGTTATAGCTACGGCTCTGATGCTTTTTTTGCTCATTCGAATTTCCTTTCGGTGTTCTTCGGTATTTGCTTGCATATTTTGTAACCCTAAATAATGCTTCATCGATAATGCAGGGCAATAGTGTTAAGTCATAACAGTGCGATAAATAGCGAAATAATTAAATTAAATAAAGGAATATAATGAAAATTTCACGTGTTTATGAATATTAAACTTTGATTGGAACTTTCTACCCTTGATTGTTAGTTTTTTTTTTAAAGGTTACCACACTTCCAACAGAAATTAATTCTAATAGGCACAATTCGTCAGTGTGACTTTTATGACGTCTGTTGACGGGGCAAACGGTCAATTGTACTACTCTGAACAAATTTATATGTTCTAGCATACTACACTATGTTCGTTCGCCAAATTCAAAAATATGGTTTCAATTAATAATATTCACAATCTTGCTTTAGAAGCACATTTATTTTTCAGTGAATTTATGTTTTAGTATGGACCCACAATCGGGTAGACTTATCGCTCCAAACACATAAGAGTAGGTAGACCAGCCCCTTGGTATTTTTCCTTGACTATTTGTGGTTATATTTGCTGTTTATATCAATAGATTTAGAATTGCAATAGTTTATCTATTAAACGATTGGGCAATCAAATTGCTCGTAACATTTAATGTAAGCCTTTCATAACTTCACGAATACACTTTACTGTACACTTCAGAAAATTTTCATTTTCGTTCGTCTTTGCTTGGTCCATTTAATCTAATGTTTTGAGAACATCCCGGTGGACATAAGAAAATTACATATTACACTGCCATTAGACAGCTAATTGGAAGCATATTGTGAAGCATATAACAATCAGTATTAGAATATTCTATAAAGTCCGAAACAAAGTACCAGGATATTCTAGAAAGTACTGGAAAACTGGAGACTATGAACAGTAGAAAATTCGAGGCTATGGAACGGACGAAACGAAAGGCCGAATCAGAATGAGGAAAAACGGTATAAATACGTCGCACGCAGATCAGGAAGACAAGTAAGACGTAAGAAGTAAGCAGTCAAAGACGCGATAAGTAAGCGATAAGTCAAGAAATCATTAAGTGTACGGTAAAAGTAACGTTTGTTATTAACAGACTAATAAAGTGTTACATTAATTCAAAATCGATTTAACATTAAACCTACCAGAGCGGTCAAATGACCGCTTTTGAGAGCCCGAAAAATAAATGTTTTTTAATTATTATATGATAATTATTTTGTGTTTATTGTTTATGCTAAATTCTGTATTAATTACAATCAACTGGAAAAGACTAGAATGTTTATTTCAAAAGCCGTCATTTGACCGCCATCGGTAGAAATAGGTATATATAAAATGTCGGTAGGTTTAGTGTTAACGGCTCTTATTTATTAAAAATAATTAATCCAGTGAACCCTAAGCTCGCTCCAATATACTGGGTATGTAAACGTTTTTTTCGGGTTCATTGGTAAAAAAAAATACGTAATTTCATACGGAAAGTGATTTTCTTTTTTAATTAAAATATTGGCCATCGGCTTTTACACATTTCGCCCATCTTTCAGAAGTATCTTTTGAAGATTGCCACTTTCCTACCGGAAAAAAAAACTCGAAATGAGAGAGGAATCTTTTGGTGGCGCCACCTATTGAAAAATGTCGGGACTTTTCGGCCCATATAGTAATTCATACTACTAGGTGTATGCATTGATTACGGCGAGAGCAGGTGGAGCTCAGGGAACACATATAAACGTCAGAGGCAAGATATTTAAAAAAGTTAAAGAATTTAAATATCTGGGAACGATACTGACGGCCAGTAACGAAATGTTGAAGGAAATTAACAAAAGACAACCCTCCGGCAACGCTAGTTGGCACGCAGTCAGTAAACTGCTGAAATCCAAACTGCTATCACGTAACATAAAGCTCCGTGTCTATAGAACCATAATCATGCCGATTGTTCTATACGGATGCGAAACATTGACTCTTACAAAACGGTAAGAAAACAAATTCCGCGTATTCGAGAATAAAGTTTTGAGGTGTATCATCATCATCATCATCATCGCCACTTCAACCGGGAACCGGTCTTGGCCTTATTTAGCAAGTCCTGAGGCTTGTTAAATTTTCCATGATAATTTGTTTTTCCGGGCAAGGTCATTAGTCTTGCGCCAGAGGCTCCCCGACGGGGAATCGAACCACGGTCTCCCGCGTGACAGGCGGGGATACTAACCACTATACTATCGAGGACCCTTGAAGGATATCTTTGGAGGTAAATATGACGAGGAGGCAACATAATGGAGGAAACTCCATAACCACGAATTGGAAGAGCTATACCGCAAAACCTACAATAGTGAGAGTAATCAAGTCGCGAAGATTAAGATGGGCCGGACACGTGGCCCGATTAGGCGACGATAGCACCGTGCGTAGAATTCTTGACAGTATACCAACGGGAAAGATACCGGTAGGACGGCCGCGGCGGAGATGGGAGGACAATGTTAGATTTGGTCTCGAGGAGATCGGATCGGATGGTCGAACTTGGAAGGAGAGTGCACAGGACAGGGAACGATGGCGGAGTCGAGTCGGTGAGGTCATGAACTTCCGTGTTCCAATAAATAATAAATAAAAAGGTGTAATGCATACGTTTTTTCCGGTTTTTTTTTTCGTAAAAAAAAAATACGTAAGTTGCTAGGGAAATTAATTTTTTTTATTCAAAATATTCGCCATCCAGTTCAGAAAAACTGCTTGTGTTTCGTGGCAAACCATTCGTCGAGCCATATTCCAACTTTCCCCAAACTGCCCCATTGATGCGAAGAGATGATAGCCAGATAGCGCCAAGTCTAGGGAGTACGCCGGGTGCAGAAGGATGTCCCATCCAAGCGATATCAAGGTGTCTTTAACTAGATTTGCTGTGCTGCGTACTCTTCTCCATCTCTTAGTTAAACCGTGTGACGTGTAATGCTTTCCCTAATTTCGTTGAGTTTGAGTTAGGTCATCATCCAATAACTCCTCCAATTGCTCGTCTTCACATTTTTGTGGTCTACGAGAGCGCTCACTGTCTTTCACATTGAAATCGCCGCTTTTAAATTGTCGAAACCATGTCTCACATGTTCTAATTGATGGAGCATGTTCATTATATGTTTCTTCCAGCAAACGATGACTTTCAACAGCCTTTTTCTTTTGATTAAATAAGAAAACCAATGTGTGCCGCAAATGTTCTTTTTCAGGCACAAAACTCGACACATATCACCGAATGATAAAACAAAGACGGTAGTTGTTGGCGGACTCAACTTGTGTTTGTTTGTAGTTAAATCTCAGACGAACAAAACGACGTGTGTCAAATGAATACGCTGCATACTTTTCGCTGGCGCCATCTCTTACTCAAGCCGGAAAAAAAGTATGCATACATCTAGTAGAACTTGTCATTTTACCACCTCCCTTTCTAGATTTACTGTCTTTTTCTGTCACTGTTTACATGTGGTATTAGTTTCTCCATACTATTATACTCGGGCGTAATACACATTTTCTCTTAGCAGCGCAAAGAAATAAGCAATACACTACAAATTTAGACCGCATGGTTTCGAAGATGTATACTCGTCGGTCAATTAGCAATTATATACATCGACCTTGTTCTATTGTCAACTCCTGCCTAAGCCCCATTGCATCGGTCTTGGTTTCTACAACTTTGGATAAGTGGTGTAATTATAGATCCGAACCCTTCTCGATTGAATTTTTTTTCAAGGATTTGCACCAACGGCTTTGACTTAATACTAAGTGATGTTGCTCAATTGATTTGAAAGTTGTTTGAGGTTTAACAGCTTGTGTAGACATTTTGCTTCAATATATATATATATATATTCTAAATCCTCCATTGATGAACTATTTTAAAGAAAAAAGGGGTCATAATCCGCCTGGCCCCGAAACCACTTGATGTTCCAAGTTTCCTAGGTTTTATGGGACTGAATAGTAAGATTATTGTCCAACTGATACCATAACAAACTGATCGCAACTTATAACCAAAGGATCTAAGCACCCAGAGGCATCATAATAGCACCGCCCGTTATGTACAATGGATAAACAAGCAAAGTAAATATTTTAACAAACAGGCAAAGTAAGTATTTTAACAAATAAGGCGACATGCCTAGAACAACACATGGAGCATATTATCCGAATAGTAATATGATTTCAGGAAAATCAGATCAGCTCGTCAAGCCTTATCTGTTGGGCGTAACTTCGCCCAAAACACGGTATGTGAAATACGATTGCTAGAAGGTATTAAAAAGCACAGTACATTGGAAAAACGAAATGTGTACGCACTGAGGTCGCATCCTAAGAACACTGGATAATGCCGCGTTTAGCACCTTGTTATATAAACAAAAGAATAGTTCTACATAAAATCTTGGTGTCACACTCAAAAGCAGATTGATAATTAATGAATACTTGCAAAAAAAGGCAAGAGTAACTATGGTTTTAGTGAAACTACTAATCATATATTTAAGGACCGCAGCTCACTCACCACCACCGTAATATACGTAGCGCGCGTATAGCCTGATGCTGCGAACTCATTAGTACTTTCCGAACAGTGCCTGAAGACGATATAAATATTATTGTCGTAAGAAAACTACTTGACATCACAGCTTAAGAAAGCATTGCTCTGCAAGGGTTTATGCACTTGCCTCACAAAAAGATCACTTGCGAATGCACCTTCAAATCATGGAATATAGCCAAAAGGAAAAGCTATGAATATGGATATGTCCAAACAATAATACATGGCATCGTTTATATAACGATGGGTGAACAGGAATCATCTTACTAAAAGAAGTTGATATCAGGGCAATGATGCTATCGACAATACTTGTACCAATATAAGCATGTCGATCATCCATACTGCTTGTAGTGCGAAGTTGCAATGGAAAATGGAATACATGAACACAAAGAGTGAGACGCGAGTACGCAGGAAGGTCATTGAAGTGGTATATGAGACTGACAATTATTTCAGCAGCAAATCTGCAACAAATGATTTGCTATGTGGTATAATGCAGTACGTTCGAGGTAGGTTGGGTCCAAATGCCCAGTGAAATATCACCCAAGTAAGTTAAAGGTTCCGTGAATTGGTTAGGAGAAATCTTTAACCATCCTTCAAAGCTTGACTGATAGACCTATAGCGTTTGCGAAGATAGTGAAGAACGTGTGATTCGAACCGACGCCATCACGGTTAGAATCACTAAAAGATAGAACCGAAGCTAAACGCATCAGGCCACTGCCGCGTGTACGAATTCGATTTCTAAGCTCCGGTACACTCAACTGATGTGGAATTGTTATGTTATAGCTACGGCTCTGATGCTTTTTTTGCTCATTCGAATTTCCTTTCGGTGTTCTTCGGTATTTGCTTGCATATTTTGTAACCCTAAATAATGCTTCATCGATAATGCAGGGCAATAGTGTTAAGTCATAACAGTGCGATAAATAGCGAAATAATTAAATTAAATAAAGGAATATAATGAAAATTTCACGTGTTTATGAATATTAAACTTTGATTGGAACTTTCTACCCTTGATTGTTAGTTTTTTTTTTAAAGGTTACCACACTTCCAACAGAAATTAATTCTAATAGGCACAATTCGTCAGTGTGACTTTTATGACGTCTGTTGACGGGGCAAACGGTCAATTGTACTACTCTGAACAAATTTATATGTTCTAGCATACTACACTATGTTCGTTCGCCAAATTCAAAAATATGGTTTCAATTAATAATATTCACAATCTTGCTTTAGAAGCACATTTATTTTTCAGTGAATTTATGTTTTAGTATGGACCCACAATCGGGTAGACTTATCGCTCCAAACACATAAGAGTAGGTAGACCAGCCCCTTGGTATTTTTCCTTGACTATTTGTGGTTATATTTGCTGTTTATATCAATAGATTTAGAATTGCAATAGTTTATCTATTAAACGATTGGGCAATCAAATTGCTCGTAACATTTAATGTAAGCCTTTCATAACTTCACGAATACACTTTACTGTACACTTCAGAAAATTTTCATTTTCGTTCGTCTTTGCTTGGTCCATTTAATCTAATGTTTTGAGAACATCCCGGTGGACATAAGAAAATTACATATTACACTGCCATTAGACAGCTAATTGGAAGCATATTGTGAAGCATATAACAATCAGTATTAGAATATTCTATAAAGTCCGAAACAAAGTACCAGGATATTCTAGAAAGTACTGGAAAACTGGAGACTATGAACAGTAGAAAATTCGAGGCTATGGAACGGACGAAACGAAAGGCCGAATCAGAATGAGGAAAAACGGTATAAATACGTCGCACGCAGATCAGGAAGACAAGTAAGACGTAAGAAGTAAGCAGTCAAAGACGCGATAAGTAAGCGATAAGTCAAGAAATCATTAAGTGTACGGTAAAAGTAACGTTTGTTATTAACAGACTAATAAAGTGTTACATTAATTCAAAATCGATTTAACATTAAACCTACCAGAGCGGTCAAATGACCGCTTTTGAGAGCCCGAAAAATAAATGTTTTTTAATTATTATATGATAATTATTTTGTGTTTATTGTTTATGCTAAATTCTGTATTAATTACAATCAACTGGAAAAGACTAGAATGTTTATTTCAAAAGCCGTCATTTGACCGCCATCGGTAGAAATAGGTATATATAAAATGTCGGTAGGTTTAGTGTTAACGGCTCTTATTTATTAAAAATAATTAATCCAGTGAACCCTAAGCTCGCTCCAATATACTGGGTATGTAAACGTTTTTTTCGGGTTCATTGGTAAAAAAAAATACGTAATTTCATACGGAAAGTGATTTTCTTTTTTAATTAAAATATTGGCCATCGGCTTTTACACATTTCGCCCATCTTTCAGAAGTATCTTTTGAAGATTGCCACTTTCCTACCGGAAAAAAAAACTCGAAATGAGAGAGGAATCTTTTGGTGGCGCCACCTATTGAAAAATGTCGGGACTTTTCGGCCCATATAGTAATTCATACTACTAGGTGTATGCATTGATTACGGCGAGAGCAGGTGGAGCTCAGGGAACACATATAAACGTCAGAGGCAAGATATTTAAAAAAGTTAAAGAATTTAAATATCTGGGAACGATACTGACGGCCAGTAACGAAATGTTGAAGGAAATTAACAAAAGACAACCCTCCGGCAACGCTAGTTGGCACGCAGTCAGTAAACTGCTGAAATCCAAACTGCTATCACGTAACATAAAGCTCCGTGTCTATAGAACCATAATCATGCCGATTGTTCTATACGGATGCGAAACATTGACTCTTACAAAACGGTAAGAAAACAAATTCCGCGTATTCGAGAATAAAGTTTTGAGGTGTATCATCATCATCATCATCATCGCCACTTCAACCGGGAACCGGTCTTGGCCTTATTTAGCAAGTCCTGAGGCTTGTTAAATTTTCCATGATAATTTGTTTTTCCGGGCAAGGTCATTAGTCTTGCGCCAGAGGCTCCCCGACGGGGAATCGAACCACGGTCTCCCGCGTGACAGGCGGGGATACTAACCACTATACTATCGAGGACCCTTGAAGGATATCTTTGGAGGTAAATATGACGAGGAGGCAACATAATGGAGGAAACTCCATAACCACGAATTGGAAGAGCTATACCGCAAAACCTACAATAGTGAGAGTAATCAAGTCGCGAAGATTAAGATGGGCCGGACACGTGGCCCGATTAGGCGACGATAGCACCGTGCGTAGAATTCTTGACAGTATACCAACGGGAAAGATACCGGTAGGACGGCCGCGGCGGAGATGGGAGGACAATGTTAGATTTGGTCTCGAGGAGATCGGATCGGATGGTCGAACTTGGAAGGAGAGTGCACAGGACAGGGAACGATGGCGGAGTCGAGTCGGTGAGGTCATGAACTTCCGTGTTCCAATAAATAATAAATAAAAAGGTGTAATGCATACGTTTTTTCCGGTTTTTTTTTTCGTAAAAAAAAAATACGTAAGTTGCTAGGGAAATTAATTTTTTTTATTCAAAATATTCGCCATCCAGTTCAGAAAAACTGCTTGTGTTTCGTGGCAAACCATTCGTCGAGCCATATTCCAACTTTCCCCAAACTGCCCCATTGATGCGAAGAGATGATAGCCAGATAGCGCCAAGTCTAGGGAGTACGCCGGGTGCAGAAGGATGTCCCATCCAAGCGATATCAAGGTGTCTTTAACTAGATTTGCTGTGCTGCGTACTCTTCTCCATCTCTTAGTTAAACCGTGTGACGTGTAATGCTTTCCCTAATTTCGTTGAGTTTGAGTTAGGTCATCATCCAATAACTCCTCCAATTGCTCGTCTTCACATTTTTGTGGTCTACGAGAGCGCTCACTGTCTTTCACATTGAAATCGCCGCTTTTAAATTGTCGAAACCATGTCTCACATGTTCTAATTGATGGAGCATGTTCATTATATGTTTCTTCCAGCAAACGATGACTTTCAACAGCCTTTTTCTTTTGATTAAATAAGAAAACCAATGTGTGCCGCAAATGTTCTTTTTCAGGCACAAAACTCGACACATATCACCGAATGATAAAACAAAGACGGTAGTTGTTGGCGGACTCAACTTGTGTTTGTTTGTAGTTAAATCTCAGACGAACAAAACGACGTGTGTCAAATGAATACGCTGCATACTTTTCGCTGGCGCCATCTCTTACTCAAGCCGGAAAAAAAGTATGCATACATCTAGTAGAACTTGTCATTTTACCACCTCCCTTTCTAGATTTACTGTCTTTTTCTGTCACTGTTTACATGTGGTATTAGTTTCTCCATACTATTATACTCGGGCGTAATACACATTTTCTCTTAGCAGCGCAAAGAAATAAGCAATACACTACAAATTTAGACCGCATGGTTTCGAAGATGTATACTCGTCGGTCAATTAGCAATTATATACATCGACCTTGTTCTATTGTCAACTCCTGCCTAAGCCCCATTGCATCGGTCTTGGTTTCTACAACTTTGGATAAGTGGTGTAATTATAGATCCGAACCCTTCTCGATTGAATTTTTTTTCAAGGATTTGCACCAACGGCTTTGACTTAATACTAAGTGATGTTGCTCAATTGATTTGAAAGTTGTTTGAGGTTTAACAGCTTGTGTAGACATTTTGCTTCAATATATATATATATATATTCTAAATCCTCCATTGATGAACTATTTTAAAGAAAAAAGGGGTCATAATCCGCCTGGCCCCGAAACCACTTGATGTTCCAAGTTTCCTAGGTTTTATGGGACTGAATAGTAAGATTATTGTCCAACTGATACCATAACAAACTGATCGCAACTTATAACCAAAGGATCTAAGCACCCAGAGGCATCATAATAGCACCGCCCGTTATGTACAATGGATAAACAAGCAAAGTAAATATTTTAACAAACAGGCAAAGTAAGTATTTTAACAAATAAGGCGACATGCCTAGAACAACACATGGAGCATATTATCCGAATAGTAATATGATTTCAGGAAAATCAGATCAGCTCGTCAAGCCTTATCTGTTGGGCGTAACTTCGCCCAAAACACGGTATGTGAAATACGATTGCTAGAAGGTATTAAAAAGCACAGTACATTGGAAAAACGAAATGTGTACGCACTGAGGTCGCATCCTAAGAACACTGGATAATGCCGCGTTTAGCACCTTGTTATATAAACAAAAGAATAGTTCTACATAAAATCTTGGTGTCACACTCAAAAGCAGATTGATAATTAATGAATACTTGCAAAAAAAGGCAAGAGTAACTATGGTTTTAGTGAAACTACTAATCATATATTTAAGGACCGCAGCTCACTCACCACCACCGTAATATACGTAGCGCGCGTATAGCCTGATGCTGCGAACTCATTAGTACTTTCCGAACAGTGCCTGAAGACGATATAAATATTATTGTCGTAAGAAAACTACTTGACATCACAGCTTAAGAAAGCATTGCTCTGCAAGGGTTTATGCACTTGCCTCACAAAAAGATCACTTGCGAATGCACCTTCAAATCATGGAATATAGCCAAAAGGAAAAGCTATGAATATGGATATGTCCAAACAATAATACATGGCATCGTTTATATAACGATGGGTGAACAGGAATCATCTTACTAAAAGAAGTTGATATCAGGGCAATGATGCTATCGACAATACTTGTACCAATATAAGCATGTCGATCATCCATACTGCTTGTAGTGCGAAGTTGCAATGGAAAATGGAATACATGAACACAAAGAGTGAGACGCGAGTACGCAGGAAGGTCATTGAAGTGGTATATGAGACTGACAATTATTTCAGCAGCAAATCTGCAACAAATGATTTGCTATGTGGTATAATGCAGTACGTTCGAGGTAGGTTGGGTCCAAATGCCCAGTGAAATATCACCCAAGTAAGTTAAAGGTTCCGTGAATTGGTTAGGAGAAATCTTTAACCATCCTTCAAAGCTTGACTGATAGACCTATAGCGTTTGCGAAGATAGTGAAGAACGTGTGATTCGAACCGACGCCATCACGGTTAGAATCACTAAAAGATAGAACCGAAGCTAAACGCATCAGGCCACTGCCGCGTGTACGAATTCGATTTCTAAGCTCCGGTACACTCAACTGATGTGGAATTGTTATGTTATAGCTACGGCTCTGATGCTTTTTTTGCTCATTCGAATTTCCTTTCGGTGTTCTTCGGTATTTGCTTGCATATTTTGTGTGTATTTGTTAAAAACACCACAGACCCACTCATCAGAAAATGACACCTCAAGACATTGATTCAATGCTACACGTTAGCCTTTCTTGGGGTGTAAAAAAACGGCATAATGGAAAAATAATTTTATGCCATGAATGTGATATGACTGGCTCAGATAGAACTCAATTTAAAAGTCCAATATTCGACCACATTTTCAAGCAGCTGTGGCGACCGCATTTCTTTTTTCATTTTACTTCTCTCAGGAAAGGCGAATCTAAAGTGCTGAGTTGGCGGCCTTTCTCGACCGAAGGATAGTGAAGGATTTCTCCCAACTATTTTAGAGTTTTTAGTTTAATTGGGTGGCATTTCACCAGGCGGGGGTTTGGCATCCAGATATTTTGTCAAATTTGCATTCATATGGAGTGGACGATTCCCTGATCCAATGGATAAGAGACTATCTTTCTGCCAGTTCAATCCAAGTGATTCTTCATGATGTCAAATCTATCTCCCATCAAATTAATGCAGGTGTTCCCCAGGGTTCGGTACTCTCACCCACTCTCTTCCTCATCTTTATAAATGATCTCTTGTCAATTACTCACAACCCAATTCACTCGTTTGCTGATGATAGCACGTTAAGTTTCTCATACTCATACGAACACTCCCGACTAAACTCTTCGAACTTCACCAACCAGCAACTTATGCTTGATACATTGAATTAAGACCTCAACAAGATATATCAGTGGGGATTATCTAACCGAGTAGAATTCAATACCCAATAAACTCAGTGCTGTCTCTTGTCGTCAAAGGCGAGCTGATACTGTCTATGAACGGCACTTGTATCAACGAAGCCAAGGAACTATGAATCCTCAGCACTCGAATTAATTCGACTCTTAACTGAAATGACCACACATTTAAAGCTGCGAAAAATGGAGCCAAATGTATGGGGTTCCTTAAGAGATGCAAAAGATACTTCACTCCATCCAACCTGGCCACTATTTATAAAGCGTATATTCGTCCGAAAATGGAGTTCAACGCCCATATTTGGTCAGGCACATCCAAAACTGCACTAGACGTGCTCGACAGGATGCAAAAACGAGCAGTGAAACTTAATGGGGACTCAGCCGTAAGTCGATCAATTCCGTCGTTAAAACACTGGCGCAACGTATCACACCTATCTCTTTTCTATAGGTATTACCACGGTCGTTGCTCAACTGAACTAGCTGAATGTGTTCCGCCCCTTCAGACATTTTCCCGCGATACCCGTCAATCTGTGAATGCGCATCAGTTCAAGTTGAAAGTGGACTTTAGGCACACCAATAAACAAAGAGAATCATTCTTTAGCGGAACTACACGAATGTGGAATGTTCTGCCTGATCATGTGTTTCCTGGCCGTCGTGATGTCCACATTCAAGACCAATATACATCGACACCTCCTTTCCTTATCCACTTCCTCTACATCCGCTGTGCTCTGACTCTTAAGGGTACTTCAAAACCCCCTTTTGTGCGCCCGTTGTGGAAGAAGTGGATGACAAGTGATGAAAAATGGATTTTTGGCGGATGTTGTCGTTTGGTCGAATATTGGTGTGTTCCACCAAACACCGTTCACAAAAAGAAAAACGAACCTGGAGCAGACACTGTAATAAATAAAACACCGAGCATTGGTTTTCCAGCTTTTGTGTTTATTCAAGTAAATCACTTGATTCGGTTTTACACATAAGGGAGAATCGTGGAACATTCAACGTCATCTTCACGGCCACCGTTACACCAGTATCTCGTTTTGTTTTACGGATCATTCACTAATTCTGTTTTGTCTTTACATTTAAATGTTCGCGGTTGCTCTTGCCACACGCACGACGTTCTGTCTTTTCCTCTGGTGTCCTCTTCTCGAATCATCAATGTCGAGCGAGGTTACTTTCTCTGGGGATGATCCTATTCACCACATAGTTTTCTTTCTCCTAGGTGGTGACTTTCTCTCCTTTCGCTTTCCCTGGGTGGTGACTTTCTCTCAATTGAGAATCTCTCCACCAGGGAAGATCGCGCTCACACATACTAACGCGGAGGTTGCCGCCCGTGGGTCCAGCGGAATTTTCACACTTCTGTTGGATTGCTTGTGCAAACAATCGAGTGTGTTTTTCTTTTAGCAGATCGTGGAATAATGGTAATTATATTGTTTACTTAGCCCTATGGGAACAGCATTTTCGTTTATTGCTATTCACACTTCTGTTGCGTTGGTTATGCAACAATCGAATGTGTGGTTTACATTATCATAATGGTAATTATCATTGTTTACTTTGCCCTATAGGAACAGCATTCGCGTTTATTGCTGTTGCTCCGCAATGGCCTTTGTTTAGGCGAAGTGCATTGCGGCAGGGACAAAGGTTTTGTCGACGGATTGGTTTTCCGGCAATTCGCTTATCGCCGGGGATGTGATGTTTGTCGACATCTGGCGCAGCTGTATCAACCGTTTGGCTATATCCAGTTGATGGATCGATACACAATTTCTGTGCTGGGTCATGTCCTTCGATCGCCGTGCATGCGTAGGAAAATTGTTCGGGACTTGTGGGCCACGTATCTGTGGATACGTGGGGTTGTTGTCTCCAGGATGAATGTTACCTTTTTTCAGGTGGAAAGGAGGACATTGGGGACACGTGTCTGTGGGAACGTGTAGTTTGGCTATAGGTGAGTATGTTCCTTGGTGGAACGACATCTCGACCTGTAGTGGTTTGTGTGGTTTGTAGAACCGCCACAGATTCATTACAGAAACCCAAAGTAAAGAAAGTCATGGGGACTGCCCGGGCATGCTTCTACGTCATCGGCTCTGCCGAACATTTACGCTGCGAAGGTTATACTGTGTATTTGGTAGGACCAGGTTGGTGTTATTTATTATGAGCTGTTGTAAACGAACGAAACCATCACTGGGGAATGGTATGAACTTCAATTGATGCGATTGAGCCGAGCAGTGCGCGAAAAATGGCCACAATAGGGGCAGAAGCACGAAAAAGTGATTCTACAGCATGACAACGCTCGGCCTCACTTTGCCAAACCCGTTAAAACCTACCTGGAAACGATCAAATGAGAAGTCCTACCCCACCAGCCATATTCCGCAGATATTGCGGCATCCGATTATTACTTGTTCCGTTCGTGGACATATGGTCTGGCTGATTAGCAATTCCGCCCATATGAAGACATAAAAAAATGGCTTACTTCGTGGATAGCCCCCGAAGGTTTTTTACCGTAACGGTATTCGTGCTCTGCCAGAAAGATGGGAAAAAGTTGTAGCTAGCGATGGGCAATACTTCGAATGATTTATTTGTAACCATTTTTTAAGTATAAAATTATAAAAAATTCGTAAGTATAAAAAATAAAAAAAAATAAAAAAACAGCGAGAACTTAGTTTGGCCGCCTAACAGAAATTCACAGGAAACCATGAACGACCGAGTACCGTGGTTGAGGCAAAATTACAGTTCTGATTTTCATCAATAAATTACAAACTAACAGCAAGAGAAAAGTCAGCAAGGAAAGGGGTGGGGGGGGGGGGGGGGGGCGCACATACAGGGAAAAGTCTCTGCTTTCAACCCGGCGAAGGCCAGGACGATCCTTGTCCCTGTTCGTCCAAGTTAACATGCAGTTTCCACGTGACACCCCCTGGATAGCTACTTTGGCACTCGCCAAGTAGTGAGCCAATGCATGCAACGACATCCTGAGAATGGTTGGCGCAAGGCTAATAACCTTGCCCGAAAAAACAAATTATAATGGACAGTCTCGTATAAGGACCGAATACCAGTGCAGAGACTTCCTAAATAAGGCCAAGACCGGATCCCGGTTGTAGTGCCAATGATGATGATGAAAAGTCAACAAGCTCACCTCTTCATGTTGTGTACCGCGAAATCGGGTGTAAGTCGTTGTTGCTTCGGCAGAACATACACTAAAAAATTGGAATGATCCAGAGAAGAGTGCCGTGGCCCTTGCGCTTGGATGACACCCCGGCTCGGGTAAGTACCACTAATCAAGGTGTGGAACCCATTTTTTTTCCTTTTGAACCCGCGGGTGTTATAAGAGAGATAAAATATCACGATTAACCTTTATGGCAGCTAAGAATCAACTAATATTCGAAATGGTATCAAGATTTTTTTTTTTTTTTGAAAATTCAACTGTATTTTTTTATCACACCCCATAAATGAAAGTGAAATGCATTACGGAGAGAAAAAAAAAGAGAATCAATTTTTATCCCTCCCTATTTTGTCTATAGCATTTCCTGTCATTTCTGTTGGCAAACGATATAGTAGAGAGAAGTATGGAAAAAGCCTGGTGGAAGTATAAACGCTGTGTCATAGCATTAGGAGAGAAAATGTATACCAATGAACAAGAGCTCTCATTAGGAAAGGTGGGCACAAATGTACCACCTACACTGCTATTTATAGATACTCTCCCTAAGTACAAACATGCATCTACGATTGTGCGACTAGCTAATGGGTAGTAGTAGAACGTCGTCAATATTAAATAGAGGGACACGACAAACATCAAAGTAAATAATTTGTTCGAAAAAGTTCCCGGCCAAAAGGAAATTTTTTCTCCTCTCTCGTTAATGAATTCTTCAGTTCTTCCGGCGATTCACTCCCAATTTCCGTCCCTTGAAATAATTTACTCTAATTACAGGAAAACTCTTGTTGGCGTTCAAGTGGAATGTATGTAATTATTTCAACAGAAGAGATATTTAAGTAGATATTTTGTGTACAGAAGTGTGCACACAGTAATTACGTAAAACCAAAAACAAAAAAAGAATTTCCAATAACATAAGGCGAAAGCTTACAATAACAAAAACACCATTGTCCTCTCTGCGGGGAAACTTTCAACTGTTTTAATAAAGATCGCATACACGCAACACAAATCCCTTATGTTGAATTGATTGCCAGCCATAGAATACCTCCCACTAGGAGGGATGTTTTTTTTATCCACTTTGCTTTTAACACTTTCCTGGCATTTACCCAGTTGAGGGAAGAGGAAAATAGGAATTATTGATTACCTTTGTATTATAAAATTTCTGATTTGTGTCACAAGTACACAATTACTAGAGTGCCCTGGCACACTTTATATTGAGAGTCACATTACAATTAGAAATGTTTAATTGATATTATTACAAAAATTGAAAGACAAATTAAGAAAAGATTGAATTGTACTTACATCGCGAATCTCCTTGATTTTAGCTCCTCCCTTGCCGATCACGCAACCGGCAAGACTTTGATGAATCAAAACACGAACATCGACTTCATCGTCTTTCTACAAATCGACAATTGTAAATTGATCAATTGTATTAAATATACAAATAAAATATAAGATCTTACCTCTTCGAAATACTTGAGCATCTCTTCAACGATCTTCATGGACGACTCCAAGTCAGTTGCAATCAAAACCGTACTGTAAGCGAAATATTCGATTAAACGTTTTAATCAACCGAACTAACTCTCATCAAATGTATACGAAGGAAGGATCTAGTTAATTTACTCCCATATTTTGTTCTTTTCTTTTTCCTTCTTTTCTTTTTTTTTGTTGTTCCATTTTAATATCATCTCATAAAAGAACACTAAACTGTTCTGGACTTAATCAAGGAAAAAATGGTTTGAATTTTGTCACCAATGTCAAATGAATAGTTCTGTTCTTTTCTTATGTTTCATTAAAAACTCCGTTGAGAAACATTGGTCTGAGGAGTCGCCCTGGAGCAATAAAATGGACAATATACTCTTATATATACAATCTCTGGAATTCAAGATATCAGAAGATAATACCAAGATTGCAGTACCGGGTACGACACAAAGATGGTCTGAAAATGGTTGCCACAACTTCTTTATAGATACGACACACGTACACTTTCGAATTATATTACGGTCATGTCAGGCAAAGATACACAGAAGGAGAACAAGGACGAATTATATTGCTCGTTTCATAGTCTCGCAACGTACAGAAGAAGCAAGGAGCTTGAAGAAATGTACAGAATCTAGAGATTTACTCTAGTAAGCGAATACATGACAAATGTTTTCAAGAATTAATATTCAGTGATTTCATTTCGAAAATCTTTGATACAGGATGAAGATATAATAAGTCTCGAAGTATGTCCATGGTAATCCTATGAGGGATAAGTTCTCTTAAAAGCCTACGTTTTGTAAATGACAACCATACTGTAGGAAAAAGATATTTCCTAAAATAATAATAAACCTCTAACCAATGTTCGTCTGGGGTTTTCGAATTTTCAGTGTTTTACGTTCTTTGGCTTTGAAGTTCGCTTCTCACAGAAGTGTTTGCTTTTCAATTATGTGGCGTCATGTTGTGCAGAGTTGATTGTCTTACCAAAACCTCACTACAACTACACTATAATAACTGGTATTCTCAATGAATACAGTCAATGAATAATATACACTTTGATAGTGATGTAAAAGTCTAGTTTTCTACAAAGGGATAGTGAAAAAATCCAATGTCCACAATTTTAGTACACTTATAGAAACTTTTATAATTCATTGTACACTCGAAGGTGTGATATTAGCCTGTAGTATGAGTTTGCTAAGGATACGAAAGTGACTATTTAACCGATGAAGTAGCTCATTACAGTACAGTACATTAAACAGCGTCTTTGTGAATTTTGCTACAATTACTCCATGCGGTTAATAGTTCCATTACTTCCCATGTACAAAACAGCAGATTAAACATCACACCAATGGAGTAAACTGATAAAAACAAGATCAACTGTTGTGCTCGAATTAAAAATTCTACACCAATTAGTAAGAAACTATCCACAATTTCTTTTCAGGGTTAATTAAAATCAATAGGTTCGATACAATATCTATTAAATCGATAAAGATACTCAATGTGATGTATAAATTCAAGGGAAGCAAATTAAGACCGATTTGGGCGGAAACTAACACTTTCCAAACCATTTACTGAGAATCCTTCAATAATATCTTTTCATGGTTCACTACACAAATAGGTTAGAGAGAGTTTCTTAAAGTCGATAAAGACACGGGCACCGTCGTACTGAAGTAAAACTTCTTTATAGATACGAAAAAAAAAACAAAACAGAGATGTTTCACACCATTAACTAAGAAATTATTAATAATTTCTTTTTATGATTAAGTGCAATCAATAGGTTGTAAATTGGTAAAGACACTGGCACTGTTGTGGTTAAGTTCAAAAACATCACGTTTTGAGTGAAAGGTAGACTTAGAAAAGCTTCTAACATTATTGTGGCGTCTAAACCAATAGGTTAAACGCTTTTTTTTTTGTAACTGATATGGACTGGTTCACTACAATCGTGCGTAGAGTTAAGAATAGCAGATTAACACCTTAACGGCCGCTCACACGGCATGAGTGTAATAGCCAGAACGTAGCGTAGACATCACGTCATTAAAGTGTTAAGATGCATTTTTGGGGGAAAGTTGGACCCCATTTATTGAGACCTCCTTCAAGGTATTCTTTTCTCTAAACTTAACTAAAACCAATTAGTTTGACATAATTTCCTTTAATTGATCATTACTGTGATCGTTTAGGGGCCAGCAATAATTTCTTCCTTTTTTTAGCTAATTAAACCATTTAAACAAATGCACACAAAAAGGAATTGTGAGGTAACTTAAAATATCAAAATACAGTGCCGCCGGAAGAAGAGGGAGAGAATAAGGAGAGTGTATCGATGTATATTATGATGAGCATTACATTGACAAAGAAACACATTATAGCGTTTACCAATGGTAGTGAAGAAGGTGATTCAAAACCTGCGCAGGAATCGTTCAGAGGCAAAACATCAATACGTAAAGCCCACAGATATATTTTTTTTGCCACTACTATTTGAAGTGAAGGAGCTATGGTACACGGCTCTAATGATTCGTATTTTCAATTTATCCTTTCGCGCTATGTTCTCTACTATGGTTGCGTTTTAATGTGGCATCATGTCTGCTGGAATCACACGAGACAGAGCATTCCACATTTGCGTGTTTCGGCAGAAGAACGATGGTCTGTATTTATTCGTATGTTTGAATATAACTTTCAACTGATGCACAATCTCTGATTGACTAATATCGCGGACAAATGCTTTGAAAGATATTCACTCAATTCATTTCAATTTCAGTCAAGCAACGACCTTGATAATACCTATAGAAAAAGAATTGACAGAATAAGTCGCATCTGCACTCGAACGACGGAACTGAAAGATTGTGCCTGGGTCTTTACTGGATTTTGCTACTCATTTTCGCCCCCAATCTAGTAAGTCAAGCGCTATTTTAGGCTCTTTGAGTAATTTAGGGAATTGTATTCCACTTTAGACGTATATGTGTCTGTCAAATTATGCCAAATTGAATTTGGCCGCACTTTTTCCAGCTTCGAATATCTGGTGGTTCCATTTACAAGCCGAAATAATTCGAGTGCCATATTTGCTAATTCGTTGGTTTCGACGACGTAATTATCCTTCATCAGTTGGTGTGTGGGGCACGATGTTGTTGTGCCGGCGTACGACACGGGATTCTACCTCGTCCCCACCGCTGGTGACATAGACGATACCATAGGTGCGAAAAATAGAAAAGTGGGAAGGAAGTGAACCAGGCGCCCGTGCCTTGGCGCGTATACTTCCTCACCCCCACACTGATGACCCAGACGTGAACTGAATTCGACGCCGGAAGCGTCGTGGAATTCCGGAAACTCGGGTTGCTCCTGCGCCCCGGGGGGGGGGGGGATTGGGTCGTCGTTGGGAGTGGACCTGGTTGTTGGTGCCGCGTGTTGTCGGCAGGGGAAAGGGGGCTGCGGTATGGTCCGCTGGTCTATAGCGTTTGGAATGATAGTGAAGAAGTGTGATTCGAACTGACGCTATGACAGTTAGAATCACCAAAAATTGAACCTAAGCGTAACACATCAGACTACTGGCCGTGTTTTGAATTCGATTTTTAAACTCAACTATATTCCACTGATGTGAATTGTTTTGTTATCGCTATGGTATACGGCTCTGATGTATTTTCTTATTCGATTTTTCGTTCGGTGTTCTTCACTATTTGCTTGTTATTGTGTATGTATCTGTTAGAGACGCCACAGGTCTGCTGTGGTCTGCATTGACCAACAGGTATGACGGCCGAGTAGGTGGTAGCCTGTCGGTAGGTCGCTCACATTTGCCGCGACGAAGTTGCGTGTGGGGGATGGAGGAGCTTGGAAGCGGGAATTTATTCTTTTCCGCAATGACGGGGGTGCCGTGTGCGGGATGGAGGAGATTCGCTTTGAGGGTCGGCATTTTTAGGCCATACGTTGGTGCGGAGGGTTGTTTGCCGCGTTTGGCAGGAGTGCTGTTTCCTGGGCGTTGGCGTTGACGTGGAGTCTTGGTCTTGTTGATAGCTGTTGGGGTGGGTGTTGCTGGGGGATTCCTGGTTTTTGATCCCCTTGCCCTTTTTCCGCATTTATCCCACGTGTGGTCCGCACGACCACACGCCCCGCGCCCGATTGGACCGCTAGCCACTCGGATGGTTGATATGGTTGGGTTTGGGGAGGCAGAGGGTTGGTGTGGTCCCGTGTGTGCTTTCCTCTGGGACTGCCTCTGCTGGTGCGGTGACCTATTCTGTGGGAGTGGGGTATGCTGCGCACGGCATTCTACAATGTCGTGGCCATACTGCCAGCACTCCCGGCAGAAAGGCGTGTTTCGCCTTTTTAGCTACTCGTCGTACAGGTGGCCATTTTTATGGCAGAAGCTGCACGTGATGCGTGCAGTCACCGAGTACAACCGACGAGCACCTTGATCCCTCGTGGGTTGATCCACTGGGGTGGTGTCTGGTGTGGGGTGGTGTAATTGAGGGAGATGACTAATATTCCGTTGTAAATTGGAATATGCATTTATTACAGCTTGGGAAATTGATTCTTGGTACGTATGGGGATGTATGCAATTGCGGATTTGGGGACGGATGCTGTTGCATATTGGGATGTGTTTTTGCATGTTGGGAAATGGGTTACGAGTTAGGTTAGGGTGACGCGCTGTTAGCGGTCAAAATTGGTTGGCATTGTGGGTTGGTTCTCCGTGTGGTATAGAGAACCCCCACTGGTGTACGCCGGGATTGTATTTAACAAGAGACAGCACTGAGTTTTATAGTTGTTGACTACCCGCACTGATATACAAGGTAGGTTAGAATAAAAGTGAGACAGGCAACACTCAGGACGGATCGGTTACGCTGCCGCCTCTCACCGTGCGCCGTAAGTAGGTTAAATTGTCCCTTGACTCAACAATACGTTGAACTTACTGTGGTTACTCCGTGAGTATAAAGCGCATCCGAATTGAATTAAAGTTTTATGAAGTGGGCTACGACCATAGATCATGGCACTGTGAACAGAGAGAGGTGGTTTATGAAGTCAGATCGTTGATTAATACTGGAAATGATCAGTGGTTCAGAATTAACCCACTACTTATCCAACACCTTCTTGCATATTGATAATGAGACTCGAATACGTTTGTCGGGCATGGCCAAATGAGCCCGTGATACTCACCGTACGATCACCAGTAAACAAGTGAATTGGGTTGTGACTAGTGAATACGAAATCATTTATAAAAATGAGGAATAGAGTGAGTGCCAATACGACACCCCGAAGGATAGCAGCATTATTTTTATGGGAGGCAAATTTGACCATCTACCAGAATTACTTGACTTTGAATAAGGTCGTCTCTTATCCATTGAATCAGAGTATTATCGACGTAACATTTCGACAACAGAGATTGCGCTAAACTTTAATGAACGTTTTTGAAATGTCCATTCCACTGGAATCTTGCTTTTATCGAATTAGTGAATGGAGTGTTCTCACGTTTGGGTAAGACATAGCAAATCTCGTCAGTATTGCTACAAATCTTTGTTAGCAGTAATTAAGGAGATTGCTTATTTCCAGATACGTTGAAAATTAATTGGGGACTCCATAATATTCGATAGAATAGAAGTCGGTGCTATGGATCGATAGAAATGTAATAAATTGCCCATTTTTGGGTATTGATTCAACAATCGGTGACTATTGCTACAAATGAGAGATATCATTGATTTCCAGATACTTTGAAAGGTTATCAGTGATTCCATAAACTTCGAAAGAATAGAAGTTAGTGCTATGGATCGATGGAAATGTAATTGATCGCGCCTTTTTTGGGTATTGATTGAATATTGGCGACTTGCAACAAATGAGAGATCCTTTATTTCCAGATACTTTGAAAATTAAACAGTAGTTCCATAAACTTCTATAGAATATAAGTCGGTGCTATAGATCGATGGAAATGTAATAGATCGCCCCTTTTTGGGTATTGAAGGAACATTCGGTAACTATTGCTACAAATGAGAGATCGTTTATTTCCAGATACTTTGAAAGGTTATCAGTGATTCCATAAACTTCGAAAGAATAGAAGTTAGTGCTATGGATCGATGGAAATGTAATTGATCGCGCCTTTTTGGGTATTGATTGAATATTGGCGACTTGCAACAAATGAGAGATCATTTATTTCCAGATACTTTGAAAATTAATCAGTGGTTCCATAAACTTCTATAGAATATAAGTCGGTGCTATAGATCGATGGAAATGTAATAGATCGCCTCTTTTTGGGTATTGATTGAACATTCGGTGACTATTGCTACGAATGAGAGATCGTTTATTTCCAGATACTTTGAAAATTAATCAGTGATTCCATAAACTTCCTTAGAATAGAAGTTGGTGCGCTATGGATCGATGGAAATGTAATAGATTGCCCCTTTTTGGGTATTGATTGAACAATCGGTGATTATTGCTACAAATGAGAGATATCATTGATTTCCAGATACTTTGAAAGGTTATCAGTGACTCCATAAACTTCGAAAGAATAGAAGTTAGTACTATGGATCGATGGAAATCGAATGGAATTTTTTTGGGTATTGATTGAACATTCGTTGACTATTGCTACAAATGAGAGATGATTTATCTCCAGATACTTTGAAATTCAGACTTCATAAACTTCTATAGAATATAAGTCGGTGCTAAAGATCGATGGAAATGTAATTGATAGCCTTTTTTGTGATTTGATTGAACAGTCACTAGCTTCCAACTATTCGAAAATTAACTAATTAAATGAAACAGATAAAAGAGGGATTTGTTAAACGAAGAATATCTCTTCAAATCAATGAAAGAAAATGCCATCCCTATGCCAGCCGAATAGCCGATGTTCATCCCCCAATTGAGTACTCAGGCAACGGGATGTGATTGAAGGCGATCCTGGTTCCCGACGTATTACTTGTGCCCAAATTGAAGCATAGTTCATGGGATATAGGGAGACGTTGAGTTAGTGGCGAAATGCGCAAGTAGATTCGTCCCTCATCAACCAAGGAATGGAATGGTTGAGGAGATGACATTTTTGCTGTTGTTCACAAATGACCAAAAATGGCAACTACGCACGGGAGAGTGTAGTATGTTTTGCCTCAGTTTCTCGTTATGTAAGAACATTAGTATTATAGCGTTTTGCGACGATAGTGAAGAGTGCGTGATTCGAGCCGATGCTATCACGGTAAGAATCACTAAAAATTGAACCAATGCTCAACACACCAGGTCACTGCCGCGTGTACGAATTCGATTTGTAAACTCAAATACATTCAACTGATGTGGAATTGCTATGTTATTGCTTGGTATACGGCTGATGCTTTTTCTTGTTCGATTTTCTTTCGGTGTTCTTCACTATCTGCTTGTATATTGTGTGTATCTGTTAGAAACGCCACACTACTCCCTCCTGAGCAACTTTGTTACGAACAACTTCGGGTGCAAACGATGGAGCGAGCGGGCGAGAGAACGTTGGAGCAGGCGAGCGAGCCGGTGCTCTGTGAAGAAATCGGAACCGTAATAGTTAAGTCCTGTTTTACTATGGGAGAATGTGTGCTATTTGTACACAGATCACGTCGGGGTCACCAATTATTGCGTTTTGCGACGATAGTGAAGAGTTTGTGATTCGAACCGACGCTATCACGAATCACTAAAAATTGAACCAATGCTCAACACACAAGCCACTACCGCGTGAATGAATTCGATTTGTAAACTCAAGTACACTCAACTAATGTGGATTTGCTATGTTATTGCTTGGTATACGGCTGATGCCTTTTCTTGTTCGATTATCTCTGCGTTCTTCACTATTTGCTTGTATATTGTGTGTATCTGTTAGAAACCTTATAAGAAAACCCTCATTATGGTGCTTGTGAACAAGTAGTGAAGGACGTGAATTCGTGCTTACGTTGTGGAAAGGTTAGAACTAAAGCACCGGTGTATTGGAACACGGTCGCGTGTATGCCACGATGTCTCAACTCAATACATGCTGTAATTTGTATGTTAATATTTTGGCAGATGCTGTGATTTTTTCAGTTCACTTTTGGTGCCGTGCTCAGAATCTGTTGATATCGCCACAAATTCATTAAATAACGACAAAGAGCCGCAGGAACCGATAATCTCGCATCTGTGTGAAGGGAATCTACCGCGAATTCTTTGTAACGGCGATTGAAACACTCTGAGGGTAGAACGTAAATGACAGGGTTCTTACATTACTACGATATAGAATTAAGCGCAAGAATGCTAATTGGTGTTCTATTGTTCTTTTGATGGACGGGGGGATTTAATCGGAAAGATAATTATTTCGAAACCAAGATTACATCACACTGCATTACTAGTTTTTTTTCTTCTCAATTTCGTTTTGGAAAATGCCAATGTCAAATACACAGCTTATAGCGTTTGAAATAATAGTGAAGAAGATCGTGTGATTCGAACTGACGCTATGACAGCTCGAATCACGAAAAAAATTTTACCTAAGCGTTACACACCAGGCTACTGACCGTGTTTAGAATTTGATTTCCAAACTCGAGTATATTCCACTGGTGTGAATTATTCTTATTTATCGCTTGGTATACGGTTCTGATGTATTTTTCTTATTCGATTTTTTTCGTTCGGTGTTCTTCACTATTTTTGCTTGCTTGTGAATTGTGTGTATCTGTTAGAATCGCTACACACTCCCGCCGCAGTAACTTCGTTACGATCAGATTCGTATGCGGACGACGGACGAACGAGAGAAACGAGGAAACATCGGAGGCTGTGCTCTATGCGGAAGTCGTGACCGTGTGTGAAGTTCTGCTTTACTATGGGAAGTGTATGCTGCGTGTGTGTACAGACCACGTCGTAGTCACCAATTATAGCGTTTGAAATAATAGTGAAGAAGATCGTGTGATTCGAACTGACGCTATGACAGCTCGAATCACGAAAAAAATTTTACCTAAGCGTTACACACCAGGCTACTGACCGTGTTTAGAATTTGATTTCCAAACTCGAGTATATTCCACTGGTGTGAATTATTCTTATTTATCGCTTGGTATACGGTTCTGATGTATTTTTCTTATTCAATTTTTTTCGTTCGGTGTTCTTCACTATTTTTGCTTGCTTGTGAATTGTGTGTATCTGTTAGAATCGCTACAAGCTCACACTAATTACTGGAAAAGTTACTTATTTCGGCAGCGCTGTGTAAGAGGACAATGGAATGTCGGTATACCCGAAATTGGATCGGCTTGTTATAAAAAGCGACTAAAAGTAATATCGCCAAAACATCGAAGTCGATATACCCGTAACCTGGTCGTTGGATATTCTTAGATTACATTGACATGCAGTGAGTATGGCAGTAAAAACGCAAACAGGGAATTAAGGGTGATTTTTCGTAGATAGGTCAACTCTTAGAAAATTTGAAGTAATTTTTGTCTGGAAAACTACATAGTATATTCACCATCATCCTCAGGGCGATTGTTCCATATACAGACCAACTTCCAAGCAGGCCACTAGCGGAATTTTTTATTCTGGAAAGCTATGTAAGATCTCTATCTACGTCCTCAGGGCGATTGTTTCGTAGATAGGCCGACACCCAAATACAACACTTGCGGTCATTTTTGTTTGAAAAACTATATAAGATCTTTGCCAATGTCCTTAGGGTGATAGTTTCGTTGACGTACCGACTCCCAAGCGAAGCTTTACTGCCATCCTTGCTTGATGGCATTTTGCTATGGTTAATGTGTAGTTACTCGTTGTTGGAATGGATTTGTATGGTAAACATCTAGGAACCAGCTTATCCAATGGCTAAACAGTGGCTAAATATAGAACCAAAGCCATATATGACACTCAACCTCCCCTTCGATGCTGTCTTTCTTTTCTGCTTCTTTCAACATCCTGTTTTCATTATCCGTTTCTCGCGTCAATGCCCGCCCTATATATTTTGAAACTTTAGGGGTATTATTAGTCCCTTTAAAGTGTCCACATTATTATATGGCAATCTTTACCACCAAACAAGGAAATCGTTTTCTACATTTATTATTTAAAAGCATCTTTCTTTCAAAAGTTGGTCGTAACTGGGTCTAACATGGTCCATTCTGGGATTCCAATGACTCGTTCGAGAACTTCGATTGGTATTTGATGATTAAAGCTACCGCTGCTATATTAAACAATAATGAAAGTTGGGTTTCACATTTATCGATGTCATACCGAATTGTTGATTCAGTAGGCCGATTATGTGGACCATATGTGGGTCTAAGAGCACGAAACACATTCCACGTAGAACGTTGATTTTCGCAATACAGCTGAATAATTTGTAGACGCTGTGCCGAGCTGAGCGTGTCCGTGATGAAATGACAAAAAATTGTTTGATCTACCATAAAATCCCCACTGGAAAAAGCGCTTCATTGAATCACCCAATATTTATCAATCGAAATTGCAATAGTAGCATGGAATTGGCTGTTGGTTACATAGGAATCACGATTTTCAGAAACCTAATAGGTTAGATAGTGGCGCAAGACTAATGACCTTGCCCGGAAAAAACAAATCATTATGGAAAATTTAACAAGCCCCAGGACTTGCTAAATAAGGCCAAGACCGGTTCCCGGTTGTAGTGCCGATGATGATGATGAATAGGTTAGATAGAGGGGAGTTATAGCGTTTTGTGATGGTAATGAAGAAGGTGATTCGAACGCACGCTAGAACACGTTAGAACCAAAGCAACGACGGATCAGATGGCTGTGAGAACGTTTAGCTCGTTATATATTCTGTGATTGCTACGTTAATGCTCTGGTTTACAGCGTCGATGATAGTTTTCTTCTAGTGCTACGTTCTTCACTACAATTGCGTGCGGATAACCGTTGGAATGGATCCAAGTAACCATTCCCAGTGAAGTTTAATCTGCTGCTTCAAAAATAGCTATTCAGAAAATTCGAGAACAATAAAATACCTGATTACACATATGAAGAATTTCGTTAATTAAGCATTGAACAAACTTTACCAATGAGTTATTCCCTGATATCATTTGCTATAGGTGGTAGTTACTTCTTTCCCAAAAGGAGTTACTTGCATTTGCGCCTCGATGTGAAAAGTTTTAAATGACAAAAAAGCAAACAATTCTGTAAAAGCGGTCCCTTATCCAATTATTTGGCATTTAGTATTAATAGTATTAGTTATTGCTAAACATAAAAATAGTACTATTTGTGACAAAGTTGAAACCATTCTATACTAATAACAGATTGAACTATTTCCTTTAAATCATAGGACATGTGGTGAGGCAGATTCGATCAGGCACAACTGATTAAGATTAAAAAAAATTATAATAATGTAACAAATAAAAAAAAAATAAAACTCGTGTTTAACTGTCAATAAAATTAAATTTAAATGGACATTAATTTTCAAAAAAATTGAAGGAGAGAGGGGAGAGCGCAAGAGAAAGAGATAGATAGACGTGATAGCAAATACAGACAGATATTTACTATAAGGATCTGAGAGGATATTAAATTACGTTTCTTCTCTCCTTCAAGGTATAGTGGAAAAAGGATTGGTTTCTTATTTTGTTTATAAATTACTGCTAAACAAACACAACAAAAAAGTTTATGAAAAAAAAAAAATAAAACAAAAAATATTTATATAATAAATAAAGGAAAAAGTCTTTACCGTTCAGGGCCTTGGCAATCGTCGACAGATACAGTGGCTTTATACTGCTCAGGATAATTTTTTTAAATGTAATTTCATAAGTTTTGGTTTGAGTTCAAGTGATTTATCGCGAGCGATCGCGAGCAGTCGCATTGGTGGCATGGCAGTCAGACGGTGGTAGTTGGTAGTAGCAGTAGTAGACGGGCGTACAGGTGGACAGTTGATGATATTCAAATTGTCAGTCAATAAACAAAATATATATACATATATTTTGCATGTTCCACCACATTTAAACGGTGAACATCGGATTAATTGGTCGTGATGGTGTAATGTGGTGATATTTTAATTCCATAATTTTTTATTTGGAAATGACAATTAAATGTTGATGAAAATTTCATTTAATTTGTTGGTTTCGGTTTTTTTTAAGTTTTGTTTAAATCAATTTACACGGAAAGAGGATTTATTATTATGTTTGTTTTTGGTTTTGTTTTTTGCGTAGTCAATGCAAAAAGTAAAAAATTCATTTGCAATTAATGAATCATGGATGATAACACACACAAACATAAGAACAAGGATATTATTGATTTTGTGTTATGCATATTATCAGATTTGTATATCAAATTTCCATTTTGATATAAATATACATATATATATATAAATCAGTTGTTGTTATGATTTTAACGGTTGGATTAGATTTACAGTGCGTGAGATAATTACGACAAAATATTTATCAAGGCACCACATTATTTTACGCCCAGGATTTCATTATTTGTTGGTCAGGTATAAAAGTTTTCGGTTTACATTTTCATTTCGTTTTCATATCAGTTGAGAGTTCAGGAACAATAATCAGTCAGGACAGTCGGGCCAGTTGGAGACGGACGCAATGGTTGGTGGTAAAGTTGAAGAATTCAATCACAACAGTCAGGTGGTACAGGCAGGGCACAGGTACGGTACCGCGTTTTGTTTAATTTTGGTAATATACACGCATATAAAGAGAGAGAGAGAAAGGGTGCAAGAGAAAATATAATGTTTAATAAATTTAGTTAATTAGTTTTGATATGGTAATTTTTGTTTTATATGATTTCGGTTTTTTGTTTCACTAAATAAATACGTAATATTATTAAGTCTACAAAATAGAGAAGTTAATATGCAAAGTTAATGAATATTAATCTGTTTTATATTGTTTTGTGGATTTTGCTTCAAAGCTTTAGGTGGTAATATAAAAATAAAACGAGGTACAACCAGACAAAGGAGATTATTGAAGCTATTATATATATTATTATTTAAAAAAAAAATACAACATTTTATCGAGACTCTAGCTGTTGAATTAATTCTTCTTCAAGAGGTACTATTTATAAAATTAAAAAGAAGTAACGAAAATTTAAAATAAAAATACAGGGTGGGCACAATACCATGAAGTGTGCTTTGCTTTGGTTAATCAAAATTTTGAATTAATGAAAGCAAGTCCTTAAAAAGAAAACATTCTCAGATTATGGAACCTTGGATGAAGAACTTCCTACATATGGATATAACGTGTGGCAAAACAAACCGTGAATGGTACTTTCAAAAATAAAATTACAGAATAATGGAATAAAAACATTTAACGGTCTTGTATGATTTTCATACATTCGATGCTAGTATGGCATTTTATTGGTGCTTCATTAACTCATTCAAAAAAGGTCTTTAAAAAAAAACTACAAAGAAAAATGCGAAAACGTACCTGCGAACGCATCTTCTGGATATGCTGTCCTCCTTTACCAATTACGGCTCCCGCAATCTGGAAGATAGAATAAAGACATCAAATTTGTAGTTTCTCTCTGTGTAAGAAAATTAATTAGTTATGTTTAACGAAATGCACTAGTAATTGGAATTAATATTCTATACAAATTTGTGCAATAAATGCATTCAATGAATAATAATACGGCTGGACAGGACAATAAATACCTGATCTAGGCTAGAGAGTGCTGTTGATATTTATAAAGTAACATTTTTCGTATAGACAGTTTTTATAATAATGGTGTCGACTGCCAAGATGCTGTGTGCTTAGTTTATGGATGGCAGTCAATTAAATAGAGCAATCTAGTGATTTTAAGAAGTCAAGTCCAGATACGTATCTATAACTTGGGTATTTTATGTTGGTATTTTTCTTCACCATTCGTGAAAGGAGATTCTTCCTTCACCGTTTGTGAAAGGAGATTCTGTGCGGCTTCACAATGGTTTAAGTTCATTTTGGTACCTTTCAACCTGTCTATGTCTGCTTAGTTTTTGCATTCTTGAACGTTAAGCAGTTGGAACTCCGTTGGATGTGCGTTACTGCCGTCGCATTCTGATTCGTAAAACATATCATATATTAAGGTTGTGCCCGGCATTATAGCGTTCCGCGACGATGCAGAAGAGAATGTGATTCGAACCAACGCTATGACAGTAACGATCATAGCAAAAGATCAAAGGCTCAACAGATCATACTATTGCAGAGTGTAGAAGATAAATTATTATCCTCAATTATTCTTTACTGGATGAATGCCATTGGGTCCGATTGAGAAAAAATAGCATACCAGAACGCTGATTCAGCGTTATAGATTTCACTTTTCCTCAGAGATATAAAAAAAGGCTCTGAATATTTATTTTTCGATTTCTCTGTTGGTACTTTTCTTCAGATTTTTTGTTTTTTTTTTTGTTTCGGTAGGAAGGTGGAAATCTTCGAAAGATACCACTAGACCGATCCAGGGGCATGCCGGGTTTTTACCGACTAAGAACTAACCATATATTGTATTACTCCAGCCGGAGCAACTATCCGTCTCGTGTCTCTCCAAAATCGTTCGTACGGTCTCGAATCTCACGCACTCTGTGAGTACGAGTTCTGCATGTGTATGCGTTTGTATCTGTTGGCAACCATGTGCCTCCATAATTCCGATAGATAGCCGGATCTTCTACCCCACATTTGAAGAATATTGCTACCATCTGAAACATCATGTGGAAATAACGTGCTCTCACAATCTACCATTTGCCCGTCTCACAATTATGAAGCCTGTAGCTATCAAAATATTTGCCTTTTTTATTGGTAGCTATGGGTCATCAGGTTACTTTCCTAGGGTATTCAGGAAAACTGTATCATAAGGGCTTGGCCTAGACATCGCAAAATCATAAAAAGGTTTTCTGTTTAAATGGCGTTCATTTACAAAACTAACCCAGGCTGTAACTTGAGGAGTCCGACAGTATTATTGTAAAGGATTATATTAACGAGAAATGGCACTTTTAAAATACTGGTCCCCTAAGACAATGTAGTGCTCTAAAAAGTCCTACCACCTTTTTCCTCCATTCATACATCCTAATCGTAGTAATCCTACACCAAAACCTTAAATCTAATTAAAACCCTAAAAAACCTAAACTAAATCCAAAATTCGCAATAAACAAATCACACATCCGTCTATCGCTTAGCATTTGCCCCCACGGCATAATTTAATCAAATGTCCTAATTAAAATCAAAATTCACAATAAACGAATCAAATATTCGTTTATCGTTTTACATTTGCCCCACGGCATCATCAAAATTCAAAATGCGGAGATACGTTATCTCAATCTGGAAGAATTCCTAATAAATTGAAGAAACAAAAACCCGAATCCCTTTACACATCCACATCTGCGCAATAGTTTCATAAGAATTCAAGAAACCGAATTCTTATCTTAAATAAACACTGAGCATCTCACTCAGGATTTTGGTATGAAATTGTGCATTTTCGAGATACAAATCTCGATTTGTTTCCCTTTATAAAGAAACAGTAAAGTGATCTCCGGGCCGCAGTATCTTAATCCTCGTGCTGAAGAACAGTAGTACACTGATTTAAAATTAAATTTATATCTGCATCTGTATCCAGGAGCAGCATTACACTGTTTTAAAACCAAATTTATATCTGCATCTGTATCCGAGAGCAGTAGTATCGGAATATCCCTCTTGCCTTGGAGGTATCGCCCCCAGGAGAATCAACGTTTAATACACCCGAACTGTAATTAAAACAAACGCATTTTATTATTATTTTGGAATTGTGCGTCGTCACAAAACGGTGGCTGTTTCTTTGAGTACCAGGACGACTCCTCAAACTAGGAAAAGGAACCGGTGAGTAGAGTGGTGTCAAGCCCAAAGTTTTAACCCTTACAGCGTCCACGATTACGGACATCAACAGAAGGTACCAGGTTGCAAAGTACAGGGACGCTATTCCCAAAGTGACGTTGTAGCGATTCTAACAGATACACACAATTCACAAGCAAGCAAAAATAGTGAAGAACACCGAACGAAAAAAATCGAATAAGAAAAATACATCAGAACCGTATACCAAGATAAATAAAAATAATTCACACCAGTGGAATATACTCGAGTTTGGAAATCATACCCAAAACACGGTCAGTAGCCTGGTGTGTAAGCTTAGGTAAAAATTTTTTCGTGATTCGAGCTGTCATAGCGTCAGTTCGAATCACACGATCTTTTTCACTATTATTTCAAACGCTATAATTGGTGACCCCGACGTGATCTTGTACACACAGCATACACCTCCCATAGTAAAGCAGAACTTCACACACGGTCACGACTTCCGCATAGAGCCCAGCCTCCGACGTTTTCTCGTTTCTCTCTCGTTCGTCCGTCGTCCGCATACGAATCTGATCGTAACGAAGTTACTGCGGCGGGAGTGTGTAGCGATTCTAACAGATACACACAATTCACAAGCAAGCAAAAATAGTGAAGAACACCGAACGAAAAAAATCGAATAAGAAAAATACATCAGAACCGTTTCCAAGCGATAAATAAAAATAATTCACACCAGTGGAATATAGTCGAGTTTGGAAATCAAATTCTAAACACGGTCAGTAGCCTGGTGTGTAACGCTTAGGTAACATTTTTTTCGTGATTCGAGCTGTCATAGCGTCAGTTCGAATCACACGATCTTCTTCACTATTATTTCAAACGCTATAACGTCCCACAAACGATCGGTTGTTGCTCTTCCCTCATGGTTTGAGGAAGCACGGCGGCGACCGCAACGGATCCCCTCAGCAGCGGTCTTAAAGAGATCCCTCATCCTTTTCAGGACAAGGAGACACGCTACCTGGGAGCGAGGCCAGTAATAACAGCTACTACTACAACAATTACACTTATCCTACATCCCTCGTTGCACTCATCGACTATCTTTAAGAGTGGGAAAACCGTCAATAGCGAACATTATTTAGTCTTGTTGGTGCGTTTGTAGAGAGAAATCGCAACAACAACAACAAAAACAAACATGGAACAAAGGAAAGCGAAGAAATATTTTACTCCGGCCCAACTTCTTCTATAAAAATCCCAAATTATACCCGCGCTCGAATATTGCTCTATTTGGAGCTCGGCTCCTAAACATAGCCTCGACCTACTTGAGAGCATACAGAGACGAGCGATCCGCCTGATCGGGGACTCGGCGCTGACGTTGGGACTACAACCGCCATCAGATCGAAGGCGCGTAGCTGACCTGTCTGCTTTACAGATATTATCACGGGTACTGTTCTTCGGAGATTCGTGGTATTGTTCCACCCAGTTCGGCTTATATTCGCTCCACAAGACAATCCGACGGATCGCACCCGTTTGTGGTTCATCTCCCGACGGCGCGAACATCCCTGCATCACAACTCGTTCCGTTACAGAGCGGGGAAGCTGTGGAACTCCCTTCCCACACGAGTGTTCCCGGAGCGTTACAACCTGCAACTGTTCAAAAAGGACTGCAACAGATATTTGGTGGCATCTCGGAGCGCCCACTTGGCGCTATAGGTTCGTCTAATAAAGACACCGTGTCCAAGCTGACAAGGGTGCATGAATTGTACTTCAAATTGCTTCCACACCCACCGTACTATCCACATTCGACACACAACGACTGTTGCCTACTTCAAAATCCCCAAAAAGTGCTCAACGGAAAAAACCTCGCAACAATGAAGAGGTAATTTCCGAAAATGAAGTGTATTTTGAACTGTTGTACAGAGTTAGAACTGAATGACATTCTGTCAAAAAAGTGCTGGGAACTGATCATTTAAAAAGCCCGCGCAAAGTGATTGTCGAAATTTTTTTTGTCGTTCAGTTGCGCAATTGTCTCCTATCCTGACACAAAATTTGTTTACGATGCGCATTTTTCGGAATCAACTTCTATTTGCATTTGTGGCGGTTCCGCCAAAACCCACTGTCTACTTGCCCGAAGAACGCCCATAACTACAACCCAGCTTTCATAAGTTTTCTGATAATGCAATCGCATTGGCACCTGTAAATGCTTCACGCATTAAGTTCATCAAATGTATTTAGCCAAAAGCTCCAGGAAGAGAATTCTTATCTGCATTCATTTATTCGAATTCAAAACTCTCTATAAGAATTCTGTTCCAAACATCATAAATCCCAAGCCAAATTCTGCACCTTCGGTTGCCAGACAAATACCAATCACCAGCATACCTGAAACATTTCCCTTCTCAAGGGCAATTAATGCTTTCAACGCATTATCTGCGAATTTCTGTAAAGAATTTCTCCCACAGGGGCATTCATGCATGCATCAATGCATCTCTGCAATAGCGACCTAGAACCGAATTCTCGTTTAGTGTAAATACTCACACTAGAATACGACTTTTGAGTTGCCTTAAATGCCATATACAATTGACATAGATGTTATACAAACCGTCATTGTGTAACCATCTAATTTACTTCGCAATTACTTGCAGCTACTGATACAGCTGCAAGCACTTTACCCCGAAATGCTCCTTTGTTTGAATCTCCAAACAATCATCAACTTCGCGCATAGCCGCCGGATTGAATTCAATAGCATCAACAAATGCAAATAAAGAATCCGTTCCCTTAAAACGACCAAAGATACGATATACAAATTGTATGATGTATCCCAAATGCATTTCACACCTAATGAGTGACAGCTTATTTATTTAGCCGACCCTCATTACGGGCCGATGCCTTAGGTCGCTTCCCCTTTGTTCTTTTTCCCTCGTTCCAGGCTTCGTTTATCCTTTGCTCAAATGCATCGATAAACACTGTGATCTGTACGATCACCCATACATGCATTCACCATGATCTACATTACGAGTCTGGTTTTCCATTCCCTGCATCATGTGGTAGGTAAACATATCCTTAGTCGAGAGGATATTCACCACCACCGAATCGAGAGCCAGATTCCAACCCTCGATTGAGTCATCCAGCCTCGCAGGTCGTGACCGCTCCCGCTCCCCGATGCGCACGGGGACGCGTACATACCCGAAGTCGTGTTTCGTAAACGTTAGCCAAAATTACCGTATATACGATGTGAGCATAATAAATTAAGTGAATATTAACATTACTTTGCGTTTACCTTCGAAATTTCACAAATACAGGTAGTCCCTGACTTACGACCGTTCGACTTATGACTATTCGCACTTACGACCATTTTTTTTCCAATTTTTTTCATAGAAGGATTTGAAAAAATCTAATATGTCACTTTCTATTTTATACACAACGAGGATTTAATTGGTTTGATTATTTATTCCGACTCGTTGTGTTCGAAAATTAACGTCGAATTGTCATATATCCGAATTTATTTTCAATGTATTATTTTTTTTTTATTATTATTTTTTTTTTCTCCGCCAAGTAGAATTTGCATAAAGTAGTTTATGCAAATTAGCTACTTGGCGCGTTATTTCCTTTTACAGGTAAGGAGGGGAATCAAAGGGGATTAGTGGATTCTGGGGGGGGCCTGGACTCAATTTTGGTCCGTAACAGTAGTGCCGATGATGATGATGATTCATTAAAATTGTGCTATTGTCAATATATAGATTTAAGATTATAGTTGTAAAGGAATTGCTGTCCTAAACCTCTTAAATACTAGTTGTAAACTATACCATAAATGTAATTATCTACATAATAAAAATTGAATTGAATTAAATTAAAGCTATCAGCAACGTCTCTTATTGTCAATCGGCGATCTTTGAATTCTTTGATTTTCTTACCATGTTATGCATCAACTTATGTTTGTGGTCATCTCGGACGTGGTTCATCTTCGATGTGAACATGGTATGCCAATCCTATGTTTGTATTTTCGACATAAAGGATCTTCGGCAACATTTGCATTATTTCCACAGAAGAAATTTCATTACGCACAAAAAACGTGATACAAATTCGTGGGGCAATAATTTTAGATATTGCAAAAATGGTCAATTTCACTTTCGTTGCTAATAAAATACAAACGTAACTACTTCAAAAATCGAAGACATCGGCATTACATTTGGCACAGCTCTCAGTCACTGTGCTACCAAATTAGAAAAAGTTGGAATTTGAGATGTGCGCGCTGAAAATTCCGGGTCATATTTGTATACGCCATACTATACTCAAGATTACATCAGATTTCTCAACGCTAACTACACCTCTGCGGAACTGTGGCTTCGCAATACACGGTTCTTCAGTATGCAGAATCATGCTGCCCTGAATAACTACTGCCAGCACTTCTACGGAAACAGCTTCAACCCACCCAATACTGATGAAGTATTTCCATGAATGTACTTCTCCTACACTTAAGGTTTTCAATTGAATCCATTCGCAGAAATACATACTGTAATTAGAATAACACTTTAAGCAGGTTTAAGCCAAGAGGAAAAATTGATGAATTTTTGATAGGCTTTCGGCACATTGATAATTCCACTAATTCCGAATATACAATCGCCTACCTACATTGTCGAAAGTAAAGCGGTTGGAGAGATTATTGAAATCATGACAATATAATTGCCCACCGATGTGTTTGCCGGGCTGGAGCCTATTACAGCAGGCTACTTAGTAAGTGAAGAGACATTGACGGCGACTTGTAAATTGTGTTGGATGTATTATTTCCTTTGAATCCAAACGAGTGTTCATCAAATTATCATTGGGTATTCAATTTCGCAACACATTGAATAATCGAGTTATAAGAAGCATGTTAGATAGATATCTTACTATTACACTCTAAGATAAGATGCTTAACTTTTTTCTTTTTTCTTCTTTTGAGGTTTGGATTTCATAAGTAATAAAATATAAAATTGACGGAAATCGTCATTCTATAAAGAGGATATACTGGCATTGTACAGATTTAAGCCTGAAATCCAAACTTTTACCGATCATTTATCTTATGCCTATTATCTAGTTATCTGCATGCCTATTACAAGGTCTTACCTCCACCGTAGTGTAGTTGGAAGTATCGCGCTTCTCACTTTTGCCAACAATATGCATGAAAGGCAACCTCTTCCACATGGCTTAAATTATCATATGATTAATAAAGACTGATGTCATCTATCAGCAATTCATACAAAGTCGGGGGGTCAGTCAATGTTGCATAAAATTGTAGTCTTAAAAACCAATAATTTTTTATGTGAGGGGTAAGTGGCTTTAGTAATATTATTATAATTTAACTGATTTTTTTTTCCTTTTTTATTTTAATAGATTTGATAAGATCAACAATCATTCAGTGAATCAATGCATCGTGAGCCCCGGTAGGATACAATATAATTTCGACAAAGCTAAATGCCATTGAATACCCTTCATATACCAACTGCATAAAGTTAGTTTGTAAGAACCGTCTCATAAGCTTGCTCTAGAAGCTGAAAAATACAGCGACAGTCGCACTAAACTAACCTGATCTTACTTTCACTAATGCAAACCAATCACTCCACCACCGGCCATAGAACAGAAGTCAGTGGTATGAGACGATAGGAAGGAGATGAATGATCACTCTTTTTGGAATAGTCGTCTCTTTGAAAATTGACTAGTTGAGTAGAACTGAGCCTCGCAGCAATTTAACGAGTAAGTAAAGAATATCTCTTCAAAAGATATGAAGAAACACCATTTGCATCAGCAGACTTGTGAATATTCAACTCTGTGAGCGCCCGCGTAGCAGTACAGATTCAAAAGCGAATCTGGCGAATGTCCCTTGCACTCGAGTAGAGACAAACCTGATGTGTTATCACAGAGCGTTGAGTTACCCAATAACTGCATAGCAAGTAAATTCACCGTCTGGATTGGAATGTCATCAACTACGAGATGGGACGGATGCCGAGATGACTTATTATATTCTTCATAAATGCCCAGAATATTTATTACTGATGGGATTGCGTAGGTTTTTTTTGTCCCGCTTTCTCGTTATGCAAAAGTTCTCCATGATGAACGCTTTGCATTCGTTCCTTGCCCTTCGCAATTTCCTCTGCAATATTCGATTTTTTGATTTATATAAACGGAAATTTTACTCATTTGCCCTAATGACCTCGCTGTATTAGAATCGTGGCACATAGTAGTGTTGGTTTGATAGCCACACTGTCCGGAATAAAATTTTGCTTCCGAGTGCAATCAAGTGTTCTTGCGTTAGCAATAGTTCTATGTCTTTACTGAGGAAAAATAATGACCAACTTACTTCCCCAAAAAGGTCTTTCGAACGACCCTAATAGCTCTTATCAATGAACAAAAGACTATTTTTTAAGTGTTCAATTTGGTACATGCGAAAACTGCTGACCCAAATTCTTATTCATTAGAGCCGCTCGCCACAATGATTTCGCCATCTAAGGAAAACTCTAATTCATTGTTTATGTATGAGACTGTATCATACAATACCCCATACTTCGCATTCGAATCTGTTGAACTCTTGCTTGAAATGCTTATATGGAGACTAGGAATTGCATCTTTTGCCAGTGAAATTAGTTCAACCATTAATCGGAATACATACATTCGAAGTCGCGAAAAGTGTAGCTAGATGTTTAGGATTTCTGTTACACAAGAAGCATGTCTCCCCTCTTCAGATATATATCCACAACAGGCTCTGGGCGTCCTGGTCTACGCCATCCCTCCATCGCAGACAAGGTCTGCCGCGCTGTCTCCTTCCATACAACTTGCAACAAAGGACTTTCCGGGCAGGCTCCTCTTCGCTCATTCGAGCTAGGTGTCCCGCCCACCGGAGTCTACCGAGCTTGATTTTTCTTACAATATTAGCTTCAAGGTAGATTGCGTACAACTCATGGTTGTAGCGTCTCCGGAATCGTCCTCCCTCACATACGGGACCAACAATTCTCCGTAAGACTTTTCTCTTGAACGCGGCCAAGAGTTCAGAGTGCCTTTTATTAAGCACCCAGATCTCGGATCCATGCATGAGTACTGGTAAGACCATGGTCTTGTACAGTAGTAGCTTGGATGTTCTGGATAAATTTCGGGATTTATAGAGCCTTGATAGACCATAGTAGGCTTTGTGGGATTTAATCAGCCGTTCGCGTATTTCTTCTTCCATATTGTTATCGGCTGATACTATTGACCCAAGGTAGTTAAAGGATTGCACTACTTCAAATTCGTGCTGCACTACCCCGATAGTTTGACCAACGTTAGGTCTTCTCTTCGCAGAAGTTGCCACCATGTACTTAGTTTTTCCCTCATTAATGTGCAGTCCCAGTTTTTGTGCCGCCTAGTCGATCTGGGTGAAGGATTCCTGTACCGCCGATTCGGTTCTACCGATGATGTTGATGTCATCTGCGTAGGCAAGTATCTGGCTGGACTTGGTGATAATAGTCCCTCTTGTTGTAACGCCAGAGTCACGGGTTGCTTTCTCCAACTCCAGGTTGAAGAGGAGGCAGGCCAGACCGTCCCCTTGTCGGAGTCCATTATAGATGTTTATTGGTTTGGACAGCAATCCCGCTATTTTTACTTGACTAGTTACGTTGGTCATGTTCAACCTACAAAGTAGTATCAATTTGTTTGGAATGCCGAATTCTCTCATGGCATTATATAGTTCTACCCTGGCTATGCTGTCGTAGGCGGCCTTGAAGTTTATAAACAGATGATATAGTGGAATCTTAAATTCCAGACACTTTTCCATCGCCTGCCTAAGGGTGAATATCTGATCAATTGCTGATTTGCCTGGGATGAAGCCACACTGATATTGACCAATTATGGCTTTAGCGTATGGGGATATCCGGTCTTGTAAGATAGTGGAGAGTATCTTATAGGCGGTACTCAGCAATGTTATACCCCTATAGTTGCTGCACAGTGTGATATCTCCTTTCTTATGTATGGGGCAAATTATACCGCGACGCCAATCTTCCGGCATATTCTCTTGCTTCCATACGTGCACCGCGATCTCGTGAATTGCGTGATGTAACGCTGTCCCTCCTTGTTTGATCAGCTCAGCTGGTATGCCATCAGCTCCAGGGGCTTTATTTGATTTTAGCTGTCTAATGGCTTTTAATGTTTCCTCAATGCTGGGTGGCGGCAGCATTTGGTCTTGGTCTTGCATTGGTGGAGCCTCCAATTCTTCTGTGAGCTTACCATTTAGCAATTCATTCAAGTGCACTTCCCATCGCTCCAGAATGCCTTCAGGATCGGTGATCAGATTACCCTCTTTATCCTTGCAGTAAGTGCAGCGTGGTGTGTACCGCGCCATACTGCGAATTATTTGGTAGAACTTCCGCGCCTGGTGCGGACCTCGCTCTCTTCTTTTCTCTATTTCACAGACAAGGTTTTTTCCCAGGCACTTTTCTTTTGTCTGTGAAGTCTTTTTTTCGGATCCTCTGAGCTCTTTGTATTTCTCCTCGCGTGCCCGCGTCCTATGAGACTGCTGCATTGCCCGGTATGCAGCATTCTTACGTTCAGTCGCTAGTTTGCACTCATCATCAAACCAGTCGTTCCGATCTCTACGACTACTGCCTAAGATGGAGTTAGCAGTACTAATGACAGTATTCTTAAGGCGTGTCCATTTCTCTTCTACGCCCGGCATTCTGGCCCTAGGACTTACTCTCCCTCCGTCGAGCTCTTCGAGGGCGAGTCTTAACGCATGACCAAATGTGTTGCTGGTATTCTCATTGCGTAAGGCAGCCGTGTTGATTCGAACCTGATCCGCGGATGCAATACGTGTCCGTAAGGCAAACCGCACTCGGAAAACTGTACCAATAAGATAGTGATCCGAGTCGACGTTGGCACCTCGGTACGTTCGTACCGTCATCAGGCTCGAGGAGTGGCGGCGATGTATCAGCACGTGGTCAATTTGGTTGCGAGTGGCTCCATCAGGTGATACCCAGGTGGCTTTGTGGATATCTTTACGCGGAAACCTGGTACTCGCAACGACCAAGTTTTTCGATGCTGCCAATTCGATGACTCGTAGTCCATTGTCATTAGTGTTCTCATGCAAACTATGGAAACCTGCGTAGTGCCTGAAAACCGGCTCCAGACCTATTTTTGCATTCTCATATTCGGTCGGAGCATTAAAAATAGGATGGAAGATCGAGCAACGACACTCAGAGAGTCAGGAGCAGTACATCAATCAATTAATGGTGATATTACGAGTGATACAGGCGGAACATAGAAATCGAACAATGACATTCAGACACTCAGGAGCAGTACGTCAATCCATTAATGGTGATATTACTAGTAATAGAGGCGGAACATAGAATACCTATCCTTGCTCAATGGTTATTATCAACACTCTCGGACATTCTATAAGCCGCCAATCAGATAGATTACTATGTCAATTTTAGAATCATTACTCAGAAAAATACTCAGGCATGGACGTGTTGAAATTCATGAGGGCTATAACCTAACGAAACAAATTCGGTAAATTTTGTTTTCCAATAAAACTTGATAATTTTGAATTTAATTTGTGAACACACCCTTTTACTAATCATCGAACTGTCACTGTCAATTTATTCAGTAAACTCAACATTTTCATCGTGGTTAAGTACACGAACGAACAACGTCTGCAAATTATAAAAATTTACTACCGAAAAAAAGTTGTCAAGCCCCTATTGGAGAACCCATTAGTAACACGCACACAAAAGGGGATATTGGAGTGCCCTTAAATGTCAGAGCAGAGTGCGAGTGGATAATGACAACAAAGTCAAAAAGACAACAGAAGGAGAACTGCTACTATAACTCGAACGTCGGCCAAGTCACCACAGAAACATTGAAAGCGAAGGTACAAAAAACATGGTTGAAGGTACAAAACACATGGTTGAAGGCAGCCAGTGTGAAAACAGAGATTCAAAAAGAAATTTTCAGGTGCGGAGACTTGGATGATGTCACGAGGTCACCATTGTCAGTGAAATTCTGATGATAGGAGTTGAAGAGTTTTCTGCCATGACTGCAATCCCAAAGGAGGCGATAAAGAGCCTCAGAAAGACATCCATTTACATACACACGGCTATGATCAGTCTAGCAAGAGAAATGTCTGCGATCTTGATAATTTCAGGCTCCATCATGGAGGCGATAAGAGCCTAAGATTACATACACACAGCTATGATCAGTCTACCAAGAGTGAGGCCTACGATCTTCATAGCTACAGGCTTCATGATGGTGAGGTGGACAAGATGCGGATTACGGAAACCCGGAAAAAAAAATCTTTATGGAAAATTTAACAAGCCTTAGGACTTGCTAAATAAGATCAAACCCGGTTCCCGGTTGTAGTACCGATGATGTTGATTTTATACGATATTCCGATGCTGGTAATATGGATACGAAACTAAATTCTACAAATGTGAAGAATGGGTCATGGAACTGTCCGAATTGAGGAGAGAAACGACATAAAGCAAACGGGTCCCAAGCATAACTCAAACGAAAATTTTATGAGTCAGAATTCGATGACTTTAAAGCACACTCTACATGGCGTTCGAATTACCAAGCATTCAAAAATGCTATGTCCAATGTACTAAATACAAATGAACAGTTTATCGTAAACAAATTAACATAAACCATTGAATCCGTTCAAGATCCTCCTCTCATATACGATGAAAGATAATGGCACAGACATGGCCCCCATTAACAAGCAGCTCAGGATACTTAGCAACGGCCCCAAATATATGGGAAGACAGCAGCAGCTATCTACACAGCACGAAATTTCGTTATAGAGAGTAGATTTAATCAAAAAGTAGCAATTATCATCATCATCGGCACTACAACCGGGAACCGGTCTTGGCCTTATTTAGCAAGTCCTGAGGCTTGTTAAATTTTCCATAATGATTTGTTTTTTTCCGGGCAAGGTCATTAGTCTTGCGCAATTACCTATCCCAAAATCGAGGGAATATATTCCTACTGTTGCTGTTCCAACACGGTTGGGAATAGAGAAATTCAAAGGTTTTTTCAGGTCGGTTATACAGGGTGGCGCAAAATTAATCATCCGAAACTGTTTGCTACCTCTTTGTTGGGTATAAATACAATAAAGCAAGCGCAAACATTTCAGATGCTGATAGCCTTCAAATTCGGGGTCATTGAAAACAAAATTTAAGAGCCATCATACATAAGCAATTTTAGGAACCTCTTTCAACCAGCACCGAGTGGATTTTCTATCACAAAAAACTTCCTAGTAGGAACAGCAAGCAGAAGGACTCATAATAATTGCTGGGGACTTGAAGTCGTGGGGGAGAGAATAGGGAAGCACTAAGGCCAATAATAGAGGTCGGGCACTATTTTTATTATTAAGTCCAGTGGGGCTACGGCCCCTTTACTGGCTTAATTCAAGCATTATAAGTACATATAAGCTGAAGCTTGTTTAGCGTACACAAATTATCATAAGTACATACACATACATGTACAGTGTTCAGAATCATTGTTACTCTCATGGGCGAAGGGCAAAACCCACAATAACCAACGAAGAGGTAACTAGCATTATGTCCAAAAAGTATGATCATTTTTCAAGTTATGTGGAGCAGGTATATCGATATCAGAAATATGTATTTAATATACTAAATTGGTAACACTGTGACAGCCATCTATGTCAAAGCTATGTCTTTATTGATTCGGTATTTTGTAATTTTATTGAGCAAACCTGCATAAAATTTCTTATGCAAAACTGTTTAAAATGTTGCAGAGCGTATTCGGTAAGCAGACTTTATCAAAAAGTAGCGTACAACCGTTTAAAGAAGGCTGAGAACTAGTTGGGGATGAATAGCGCCTCGAACGACCATCATGACCACCGATGTAAGCCACGTCAAACAAATAAAAGATTTGTTCCTCAAAAACCGTCGACTAACAATTATGGACGTTGTTTGTGCTATTGGCATTTCATAAGAATCAAAGGACAATATTTTGAAAAATATGTTGGGCCCGAAACGTGTCAAATCTCAATTGGTTTCCAAAAGTGCATAAGCGCATCGTGCTTGAAGGTCAATACTTTGAAGCCCCCCAAATATAGTTGGAACAATTAATAAGTTTTAAAAATATGTTTAAATGCCTCTCTTTTAAACACAGTAATAAAACCGGCAAGACTGGTATGGATCGACTTTCAACGTGAACTTATAGCGTGTGGGAAGATAGTGAAGAACGTGTGATTCGAACTGACGCTATAACAGTTAGAATCACCAAAAATTGAACCAAAGCGCAACCCACCAGGCCACCGCCGTGTGTGCGAATTCGATTTCTAAACTCATGTACATTCGACTGATGTGGATTTGTTATGTTATCGCTATGGTATACGGCTCTGATGCATTTTCTTATTCGATTTTCGTTCGGTGTTCTTCACTATTTGCTTGTGTATTGTGTGTGTATCTGTTAGAAACGCCAGAACGTCTCTGCGGCTGCACATTCTCAGTAAGAACTTGCGTGGTGGGCAAACGATTTACGCCTAATCGAGTCACCTATTCAGTAAAATGGATATATCACAGGGAAACATGCTTTTCGAAATAAATACACACAACTTGCAAAGGTTGTTTCTTATTCGATTTTCGTTCGGTGTTCTTCACTATTTGCTTGTGTATTGTGTGTGTATCTGTTAGAAACGCCACAAACTGATGCGCATTTACAGATTGACGGGTATCGCGGGAAAATGTCTGAAGGGGCGGAACACATTCAGAAAGTTCATGTGAGCAATGATCGGGGTAATACCTATAGAAAACAGGCAGGCGTGATACGTTGTGCCCGTGTTCTAACGACGGAATTGACTGACTTACGGCTGGGTCCTCAATAAGCTCCATTGCTCCTTTTTGCGCCCTATCGAGCAGGTGTAGCGCAGTTTTGGATGCGTTTGAGCAAATGTGGCCGTTGAACTCCATTTTGGGACGAATATACGCCTTGCACATCTTAAGGAACTCCATACATTTGTCCGCACTTTTCGCAACCTCAAATATTCTCGAAAAAAATGGATACACGCCGTGATACATGAGTGAAATGATATCATGGCAAGCTGAACTGCAACCTGACTCGACAGATATTACGTCATGGATGTTTCAGAGAATACCTTTACAAGTATAAGCATGCCAATCGTATATACTCTTCGTACAGCGAAGACACACAAACGCGCGCACAAAAAGCGATTTGGAGTACCCTTAAATGTCAGAGCACAGTGCGAGCGGAAGGAGAAGTGGATAAGGAAAGGAGGTATCTATGTAACAGACCGATGTCTTAAATGCCTGGGGATTACAACGACGAGGAAGCACATGATCAGGTAGAGTATTCCACATTGGTGTGATTCGACTAAAGAATGACTCTCTATATTTATTTCTGCGCCTGAACTTTACTTTCAAGGTGAATTGATACGCATTGTCAGATTGATGGGTTTCGTGGGAAAATGTCTAAGGAGGGGGAACACACTGAGCAAGTTCAGTTAAGCAACGACCGTGATAATACCTATAGAAAAGAGATAGGCATTATACGCCTATGTTCTAACGACGGAATTGCTCGACTGACAGCTGGGTCCCCAATAATTTTCACAGCTCGTTTTTGGATCCTATCGAGCACGTGTAGTGCAGTTTTGGGTGCGCCTGACCAAATATGAGAGTTGAACTCCATTTTGGGACGAATATACGCGCTATATATATAATATATATATATAGTTGAGATCGCACTTGACAGTGGAGTTTTATGAAACGGACAAGTAGGATTAACAGAACATATTAAACTCAAAACAAGTATGGTTTATAACAAATGACACAGTACAATATATACCATAATGTGACAGGAACGGTGAAATGACCAGAGGGACTGTTTAACCCGGTCCGGTAGAAAGTTCCGCAGCGAACGACAGACATATATGCTGGCAAGTGTCTTCTGCAATAAAGTACGTCTGGAGGTGTCGAGAAGTATCTTTTATTTTCTTTAAGATTTCCACCTTCATGACGACATAACTTACGATACAACTGCAATATTTTTTGTGGAATCACCATTTACTACGGCATCTACATTTTATTTGATCTCCAAACGTTCTAGTGTTCTCAACTATACCCGCAAATTGAATTGTTCACTCAATAAGACGCTTTAGTGTAACCACAGTCAGGCCATATTTTTATAAAATCCGCAAAAAGAGTAGTCGTAACAATTTCCTAACTTCGCATTTTGTAAAATAATATTTACTACAATACTTTATTTGTTAATACTCGTATTTAATAGGTTGCCAACAATGAAACTCCAATAGAGTTAACCTATAAGTGTGTTCCCATAAGATACAAATGAGAAGTTTGGAGAGATAGACAACAAAAAACAGATGTAATACAAAAATGTCGACCTGACTGAAAATGAAAGTAAAAAGTTTATGGAAAACAAATATTGAAAGAAAAAACCGATATTAAAAATATCTGGTTTTCCAATAGGACTTGACAACTTTGAATTTAATTTGTGAACGCACTCTTTCACTAATCATCGAACTGTCACTGTCAATTTATTCAGTAAACTCAACATTTTCATCATTATTAAGTACACGAACGAACAACATCTGTGAATTATAAAAATTTACTACCGAAAAAAAGTTGTCAAGTCCCTATTGGAGAACCCATTATAAAAGTGTAATAAAAGGAACATGAATTAACAGAAAACGGAGATTAAATAAAAAATTATCAAGGTCTTGGCGACAAAAAATAGAAAGTGTTTAGCAGTAGAATTGGCATAACCCTGCTAAATACCATATTTTATGTGTACATACATGTTATAAACGTTTAATAGATATTCTATAATTCAAAAGAAAACATGGCTAACTTACTCTGCTGGGAATCAATAGACGAACGGTGTCCTCATTATTATCTTGGGACTGCCTCTTGTTGGAATGATCATCATTTTCGCCACGCTTCATTATGGTGTTGTTATCTACAATTAAAAAAATAATATATTTGATAGGTTAGATAAGAATTTTTAAAAAGAACCAACAAAGTCCAAAGGAATAAGTTGTTGAATTGCTAAAAATTTGCTCACTCTCACGAATTTGAATGAGTGAATAATAAACACAAAACACAAATGCAAAACAATCAACTGAACAAATAAACAACCAATTATAACAAGCTGCAGAAAGCAACTAATTTTGAAACAATTCAAATTGAAATGCGAGCAGAAGAGCAGCCGCTAATCGCCTACAAATCGAATAGCAATGAACACCTTTTTATTGTACACAATATTTCTCTTTTACTGTCGCCTTTTGCTCACATGTAATTTAATTGATTATTTTTCATTTCCTCTACCATACCCCAAAGAGTTCCAAACAGTTCTCAATAATAAGCTAAATCAGATTTGTATTCTCTACAGTGAGATAGGCAACAAATGAATAGGTAACAAAAGATGACGATGCTTTCAGGGCGATCAGCCAGCTTGTTTCATAGACCTGATTTAAAGCAAGTCCATATTATAACAGAGCACGTTAATCAAGCTACAGGCACAGAATTTAATATATTCATTGTTGGAATTGGATACGATAGACATTATATCGAAAAGGGAGTGATGGCTTTGATTAAAACTCACATATATCGCTATCTGTAGGCGATGAATGCACAACCTAGCAGCAGCCAATATTCGAGAAAATTTGTATGTATCATTGTACAATGGATTATTAATTGTTTACATACTAAATAAAGTACCTACACCACAGGTGGAGCTATATACACGAAATGATGGAAATTCTCTTCGTGGAGAACGTACACTGGGTAAATAAAAAGGGAGATCTACCGGACTGATATAATGCCAACGTAGTCAACTCAACCAAGCAAGTGTTTAACTTTAACAGGGTGGAGTAACATTTACTAAGGGTCGGTGGTGGTCGTTCATATTTAACACGGATGCTGCACTCCGTATTTAGCTTAATAGCTTACGGGAAAATTGCGTAAATAGTAAGCATCTCCGGTTTTGGGCAAGCGAAATCTCAGATCGCTCATGGTAACCTATCAATGGTTATATGAATTTATATATAAGGGTTGATTGAATTTGTAGATGTAATAAAAATAAGAAATGTCTTGAGTTTCAATTAAATACACAATCAACCATGTTTTTAATAAACTCCCAGAATTTTTGGGATGCTTTCGCATCCGACGTACAACGTACCTAGTGCCAACACATATGGAATACAATGAACGATGTGTATAGAATTTCTAAGATAAAACTAATTCCATTCGTAACTGCTTGCTTATAAGATATACAGAAATTTATTCAACTAATCATATACCCAGCATATCTTGCAGATATTCTAGTTAAGCTTAAGTATCGATAGATACACTATTCGCCTTACATCCATTCACTCCCCAAGGTGTAGTGATTGAATTTGATGTGATGCTATTTCTAAAGAGAATTACCGAGAGCACAACGACGCAGATGATGATTCCTCAAACATGTGCCTTGATTGAGTTATTAAATTTGATATTGCAAGAAATCCATACAAACTCGCAGAACGCCATTGAGTAGAAGAATGTAGGTTATTTGATGTGAAATCTTATTTGAACTCGATGTGAAAACCCAACTAACAATATATTTCTCGTTACAGATTATAATTTCCATAACCATCATACAAGAGATACTTAGGTACGTCTTCTTTTTCCAAAACGTAATGCTATTGGAAGTGTAAATAAAACAGATGTGTTTCCACAATTGTTTAAAATTTCAAGCGAAACGAAAAAAAAAGAGATTAATTTGCTATTATTTCTTGAAGTGTAAATAAAGATATTTTCTTTTTTATTTGGAATTAATTTAAAACGATATTAATGAAGCAATACCAAACTTCGTTAAATTCTACATTACTTGTTTAAATCAATTAACAGAACAAATGAATTGAAGACAACCCAACTGCGGTTGAAATTTCATAGAATTATATTTATAATAAACAGAATTGTATGCTTGCATATATCTTTTGACACTTGACACGTACAATAATGTGTAGATTCAGTTCATGTTTGCAGTAATAAAAAGGCTCCACGGCTTGGTAGAAACCTTGACGTGGTGCGGGGGCTTAAACTACGATGAATCACTCAGGCTATGCTGACGGAAGCATACACTTCCAGTAGGGCCACCCAGACAGGCTAGTGAGGAGTAACACACACAAAGATCTAACACCCCTAATCCAAGGCGTTACACCTCACCGTGCCCATTGGATGGTTTGCAGCCAGGAGTATACCGGCTGTATTATAACGGCGCCTCTCTGACACCGGGTCGAATCAGAGCAGTAAACAAACGACGTAACGACGATCAACGTAAAATCGAAATTACGTAACAATTGGTGTCAGAAGTGGGATTGCTGAATAATCCTAAATCATTGTGAAGTTTGTTGACCCGAGAATGCCCCATTTAAGAGAAGAATTGGAGTCTCGAGGATTGCCTGCAACAGGGAATAAGGCAGATCTACAACCACGATTGCGTAAAGCAATGGAGAGTGAGGCCATCGATTTTGATGAACACGAGTTTTGTCATGATGCTTCAGGAGCTTCATCAAAAGTAGAAGAGCAGTTGGTAGAGCCGCAGCCAGCGCCAGCAGTTGACATGAAGGTGCTTTTAGCAGCAATGGCACAGCAGTCCGCACGCATGGAGGAGCAACTGGCAAAACAGTCCTCACGTATGGAAAACCAGCTGGCACAACGAACTTTACAACTGCAGGAAAAACGATCGCACATCGAAGGAAATTCTGCCAGACTGCAGGCGAGGCAGGATGAAATGGAAGAGGAACAGCACGACGATGAAGGTTTAGCACAGGAGGCTATAGCCGAACAGCTATTCGACGATGAAGACGATGTTGAACGCCGCTCTAAACGTAGTCACAGGGAAACTGTGGCTGCAGAACACTTCGATGATGATGAGGAATCAGAATCTGATGCCGGTGATTTTATTGTAGACGACGAAGGAAGGCCAAGTGCTGAGAGGAAGAAGAAAAGACGACATCTATTCACTGATGCGTCATTGCAAGAAGGCCAGGACACTTTCGGTGTAGATTTCGACTATGAAGATTTCACTAAGTATGACGAGGATGGATATGAACCCGAATCGGAAAGTGATAACTACGAAGAGGAAGACGGTATTGGAGAACGTGAAAAACGACCCAAGAAATCAACCAAAAAGAAATCTACCCGAAAGACTATTTTTGAAGTATACGAACCTAGGGAATTGAAAAGAGGTCACTTTACGGATTTGGACCATGAAATCCGTAAAACGGATATTCCTGAGCGGATGCTGTAAGGGTTCTCTATAGCACACCAACGCACAATGCCATATCTTATTTCGACGGCTTTCAGCGCTATCGTAAGCCACCACATACGGTGGGAAAGATCAAGCAAGCTCTAGATTTTATGCGCTATCAACAGCTAGAGGTGCCGTTCATTGCGTTCTATAGAAAAGAATACGTGAAACCAGAATTAACGTGCGACGATCTATGGAAAATCTATTACTACGACGCACGCTGGTGTGTACTGTCAGCTCGAAAGAACAAACTTCTCCAGTTATTTGGAAAGATGCGGAACTACCAATTGGATACGGTTATGAAATCGACAGATGCTCCCATACGATGATATGCGAGTAATTAAAGATGAAGATCTAGATCGCTTACGTGATGTGCAAACTCCAGAAGAGCTTAAGGATGTGCACATGCATTTTCTCTTATACTATTCGCATGAGATCCCTAAAATGCAAGAATTCCGTCGTCGGGAAAAGCAAGAATTGCGATAGGCTAGAGCTGACCCGAGAAGGAGAGCATTAGAAAATTTGGAAGAAGGTCAAGAACATCCAACACCGAACGCCAAGATGAAAGTGGCACATCGTGACCGACATAGGATTCAGCGAAAACCGAAGACGAAGATGAAAGTGGTACCTCGTGACCGACTGGCAGCTTTTGTTAACCCAGAGGACCAGTGAATCTAGGCGGAGGGTAGTGTGACGAATTTACAACCGAGGTGAATAGCAGGCAAGGATTTAAACACGATTCTAGCGCGAGATAGACGGCATAGCGAAGCAGGCAAACTGACAGCGGAATAATAAGTGTCTGCCAATAATGAGATTTGGAAAAACTAACAAGCGTGAAAAGTAATAAAAAAAATGATGAAGCTAGAGAAGTAAAAAGAACAAACTTTGGAATTTTATTTGGATTATTCACAATAGTATAGTGGTTAGTATACCCGCCTGTCACCCGGGAGACCGGGGTTCGATTCCCCGTCGGGGAGCCCCTGGCGCAAGACTAATGACCTTGCCCAGACATAATAAATCATTATGGAAAATTTAACAAGCCTCAGGACTTGCTAAATAAGGCCAAGACCGGTTCCCGATTGTAGTGCCGATGATGATGATGATTCACAATCCAGAGATCGAAGCGAGGAAGTCGATCAACGTAAAAAAATAAAAATAAAACACCCCTTTCGAAATATCTGGAATCAAATCGCCCCCTCAATGACCGCCAATATGGTTTTCGTAGCAACAGATCCACAAGAGATCTGATGGCATACCATACCGAAAAGAGGGCCATTCTAGCACCTTCGAAATATCTGGAATCAGATCATCTCCTTAATGGCCGCCAGTATGGTTTTCGTACCAACAGATCTACGGATCTGATGACATACCATAGCGAAAAGTGGGACCATTTCATCCATTACCTCGGCGAAAGCAAGGTTGTCGCATTGGATATTTCAAAAACGTTCGACAGAGTTTGGCAACCAACCCTTTGGTCAAATTGGAGTTGACAATTTACTGATTTGATGGATTAGAAACTATCTTTCTGGCCGTTCAATCCAAATAGTTCTCGATGGTGACGAATCTGTCTCCCATCAAATTAATGCAAGTGTTCCCCAGGGTTCTGTGCTCTCACCCACTCTCTTCCTCATCTTTATAAATGATTTCTTGCCCATTTCCCACAACGCAATTCGCTCGTTTGATGATGATAGCAGGTTGACTTTCTTATACTCAAACGAACATTCCCAATCAAGCTTTTGGTTATTAATAAATCAGCAGGTTATGCTGAATTCTGACATCAACAAGATATATCAATGTGAATTATCTAAACAAGTAGAATTCAGTGCCTTAAGAACGCAGTGCTGCCTCTTGTCGTCAAAAGCGAACCCCAAAATAATTATACAGTCGATGCACGGCATTTGCATCGACGACGCCAAGGAACTATCAATCCTCGGCACTCGAATTAATTCGACTCTTTGGAATGACCACATATTTGAAACTATGAAAAGTGCGGCCAAATGTGTGGAGTTCCTTAAGAGATGCCAAAAATACCCCAATACATTTAAGGGGGTATTCTGGTCTAGACGCACGAATTGAACGCAATTTTTGAAGTGCTGTAAAAAAAAAAAAAGCACTCAATATTTTAAGTATTCATTTTTTTTATAGGATTTTATAGGATGTTTATTAATATTTCAAGAATACAGTAAAAAAAAAAATTGAAAATAAAAAAATTCAAAATCCAAAAAGTTAGCAGCTGATGAAGTGGGGGATCTTTTTTAAAACAATAACAATTCAGTTTTACTAAACCGATTTACTTCAAATTTAGTATAATAAAATACAGTTGAAGCAAAAACTTGGCTTGATGACGAGTTTCCAGACACCGCCCCAGGAAAATCAACCATCAAGGATTGGTATGCTAAGTTTAGACGTGGTGAAATGAGCACCGAAGATGGTGAACGCAGTAGACGCCCAAAAGAAGTTGTTACCGACGAAAACATTAGAAAAATCCACAAAATGATTTTGAATGACCGTAAATTGAAATTGAATGAAATAGCAGGCACTCTAAAGATATCAACTGAACGTGTACATCATATCATTCACGAATATTTGGGTATGAGAAAGCTCTGTGCAAAGTGGGTGCCGCGCGAGCTCACTTTTGGCCAAAAACAACGACGAGTTGATGATTCGGAGCAGTGTTTGGAGATGATCAAGCGTAATAAACCCGAGTTTTTGCGTCGATATGTGACAATGGATGAAGCATGGCTCCATCATATCACTCCGAAGTCGACAGTCATCCGAGTGGACTGCACACGATGAACCCGCCCCAAAGCGTGGAAAAACGCAACAGTCGGCTGGCAAGGTTATGGCGTCTGTATTTTGGGATGTGCGCGGAATAATTTTCATTGACTATCTTGAAAAAGGAAGGACCATCAACAGCGACTATTACACAGCGTTATTGGACCGTTTGAAGGACGAAATCTCCGAAAAATGATCGCATTTGAAGAAAAAGAAAGTGCTGCTTCACCAAGACAATGCACCGTGTCACAAGTCAGTTAAAACGGTGGCAAAAATCCATGAATTGGGTTTCGAATTGCTTCCGCATCCACCGTATTCTCCAGATCTGGCACCCAGCGACTATTTCCTGTTCTCAGATCTCAAAAGAATGCTGGTTGGGAGGAAATTTTCGTCGAATGAAGAGGTGATCGCCGAAACTGCGGCCTATTTTGAAGCAAAGGACAAATCGTACTACAAAAAAGGTATCGAAAAGTTGGAGGGTCGCTATAATCAGTGTATCACCCTCGAAGGGAATTATGCTGAATAAAAAAAACGAATTTTGCCAAAAAAGTGTGTTTTACTATGGAGGGCCGGGGACTTTTCAATTGAGCTGCTATGTGTTCTTTATAGGCTTTTCTATTGCATAAACTATCCTCATCCTCAAATTTCAATGTTAACTATTTTTAAAAAATTCGAAAAATTAAAAAAAAAGTGGTACAAAAATAATTTTTTTTTCAAGCAGTCGCCATTTTGTTAAAAAAAAAACGTTTTTTCAACTTTTTTTAGTTCCAACGATAGAGGCATTTCTGTAAAGTAATAATCTTTTTTTTCAGATTGCTAGGAGGGTTGAATCGCGGGTATGGTCGCTTGCCAACTTTTTGAGATCCCCACTTCATCAGCTGCTAACTTGTTGAATTTTGAATTTTTTACTTTCAATTTTTTTACTGTATTCTTGAAATATTAATAAACATGCTATAAAAAAATTAATAGTAAAAATATTGATTGCTTTTTTTTACAGCACTTCAAAAATTGCGTTAAATTCGCGCGTCTAGACCAGAATACCCCCTTAACCTGGCCTCTATTTACAAGGCATACATTCGTTCAACTCCCATATTTGCTCAGGCGTATCAAAAACTTCGCTACATGTGCTCGATAGGATGCAAAAACGAGCAGTGAAACTTGTTGGGGACTGAGTCGTAAATCGTTCACTTCCGTCGTTAGAACGTATCATGCCTGTCAAGTTTCTACATGTATTGTCACGGTCGTTGCTCAAATGAACTTGCTGAATGTGTTTCCGCCTTCCAAGACATTTTTCCGCGATACCCGTCAATCTGACAAAGCGGTTCAGTTCACGTTGGAAATCAACGTGAATGTGGAATACTCTACCTAATCACGTGTTTCCTCTTCATTGTAATGTCCAGCCATTCAATACCAATGTAGATCGATACCTCCTTTTCTTACCCACTTCCTCTCCTTCCGTGGGCACTGTGCCGACATTTAAGGGTACTTCAAAATCCCCCTTTGTGCGCGCATTTGTGTTTAAAAAAAAACGATAACCTATTAAAAGAGTAATAAAAGACTATATTCTAAAATATTCCCTAAAACTAATGGTAATTTATACAATACCGAAAATATGCAAAAGGGTCCCCGCCTATTCACTCAGACGCAAAAGTTTTATCCAAACCAAATGAATCATATAAATTTCTAAGACTAAATGTTTAAACATTGTTTTTAAATTAGCAATATTAGGTGTACAACTTTGCTTCCGCCGTTTTGCAATAGATGGCTGTAGCGGTAAGTGGTAGTTGAAATAAATAGATCATAGATGTCATACAATAGGCTTAGGTGTTTGTAAACATAACGCCATCGAAATATTAGCCGATTTGTGTCTGCATCATAAAGTTATTCTCGATTAAACATGTCAGCTTACGAGCCAAATTCTCGTCATTTGCGGGAGGTTTTAATTTTCTGCTTTAATATGAAGAAACCTGCGGCTGAGGCTCATCGAATGATCTCAAATACCTATGGTGAGGCCCCTATTAGTGAAAGAACGTGCCGAGAGCGGTTTCAACGCTTCAAGAACGGCGATTTTAACGTCGAAGACCAGCATGGCGGTGGAAGAGAAAAGGTTTTCGAAGATGCAGAATTGGAGGCATTACTTGATCAAGACTCGTGTCAAACGCAACAAGAATTGGCAGGATCATTGGGAGTGACGCAACAAGCCATTTCAAAACGCCCGAAAGTCATGGGAATGATTCAGAAACAAGGAAATTGGGTGCCGTACGAGTTGAAGCCGAGAGATGTTGAACGGCGTTTGTGTGTTTGTGAACAGCTGCTTGCAAGGCAAAGACGGAAGGGATTTCTGCATCGCATTGTGACTGGGGACGAAAAATGGGTTCATTATGATAATCCCAAGCGCAGAAAATCATATCCCGGCCATGCTTCCACATCGACGGCCAAACCGAATATCCACCGTTCCAAGGTCATGCTCAGTATTAGGTGGGACCGGCTCGGCGTAGTGTATTATGAGTTGTTAAAACCGACTGAAACAATCACAGGTGATCGTTATCGAACGCAATTAATGCGTTTGAGCCGAGCATTGAAAGACAAACGGCCGCAATACAATGAGAGACAGGATAAAGTGATTTTACAGCATGACAATGCTCGACCCCATGTTGCGAAAGTGGTCAAGACATACTTGGAAACTTTGAAATAGAAAGTTCTACCCCACCCGCCATATTCTCCAGACGTTGCTCCCTCGGACTATCACTTGTTTCGATGAATGGCACACGGCCTGGCTGACCAGCACTTCCGGTCTTATGAAGAAGTTAAAAATTGGATCGATTCAAAAGATGACCACTTTTTTCAACGCGGGATTCGTATGCTGCCCGAAAGATCGGAGAAAATAGTGGCCAGCGATGGACAATACTTTGAATCATAAATGTATAACCAGTTTTTTACAATAAAGCCTCGAATTTCGGAAAAAACGGCGGAAGCAAAGTTGTACACCTAATATAAGATTATATTCTTCTATTATAAGTTGCCGTCAATCTGTATTCGTTGTTTTTGCTGTATAATTGATTAATAGAATTTATTTTAAAATACTTTCTACTACATCTAAAAATACAACAATTACCCATGTGGAGCAAAGGAACTCTTTTTGAATTCACATGCGAAGCAGACATGCTAATTCGATTTCTGGGCATGCTATTCACAACATACATCTTTGCTATTAATCGAATGCTTCAGTAGCTGGAGTTGCTTGTAACATCAAGATGCTAATTAATTGCTGAAAACAGCTATAATCAATAAAATCGACTATATGCTAATATATGGTGTAATCAAAAAGTACTAACATTTTTAATCTCCCATTATTATTTGACCTATTTTATTAGGTTAGAAAAAATGCATTCAGTATTTTCTGTTCACTCAGTTTAAAAGTGTCACATAACTTTTAAAGGATTGCTCTCGTTTGACAGATTCAAATTTCATTTGACAGATGACAGGTAAGTTGATTATTACCGAGTATTTGAAGTTTGTGTGTCATATTAAAAGTTATTGCAAAGCAAAGATGTGTGAAGTTTTGAAAAAGAATTGTTATATTTGACAATTTTACTACGATAAAGGAAAGAGCACTAGCGTGAAAAAAAATCGATGGTAAAAGTACTCTCGCACACAATCAACCACCAGGAAATGATTCGCTCGCTTTCGTTCCTCAAATTTGAATGTAGAATAAGCTACTTGCTCTGGTCTAGTCAGCCTGTTACAGAAGAACTCGATAAGTTATGGACACTTTTCATGTTAAAGGAGCAGCGGTTAGATTCGTTTCCGGTAGCAATTCATGTTTCGGCACAACATTATATCTTTTCTTTCTAGACCGGAAACTTATTTTGTTTCCCTTTGTCTTCTTCGGTTCCTAACAAAACGACCTAAGAAAATAAAGAAAAATTACCATAATCGAATGTTTAATATTATTGTTGTCCATAAAGTATATCAGGAGTCAGCTACCCCTGTCATGTTGAGTTATATTTACTCAATCTTAGCCACCAGCAACTGTTCGCTGTCCAGTCGAACGCCTAGGTGAGCATGGCTGCCCACCCGAGAAGCGTCGTCAACGGATAAGCACGTTGGATTATTATCCCTCATTGGATATTTACATTTAAGCTGTTCACGTGGATCGACATGTGAGCAATCACGAAATGGTAAAGAAACTAAAGATCGGCCGAATTTCCATCTCATCTGACAACAGGTGATGAAGAATATATCATAGGCGACCATGCGAAAACCGTTTTGAATGGGATGATTTGAAGCCCATTTATCTTCACACTAATTCTATTCAGTATCTTTCTTCCTCTAAAAAGCAGTAATTTCTATAGATAATTATACTTCAACATATTGTGGCGAGCATAGGGTTCACTGGATTAATTATTTTTAATAAATAAGAGTCGTTAAACCGATTATGAAATAATGTAACACTTTATTAGTCCGTTAATAACAATCGTTACTTTTACCGTACACAACGATTTCTTGACTTATCGCTTTCGTACTTATCGCGTCTTTGACTGCTTACTTCTTACTTCTTACTTATCGCTTGCTTCACTTTCTACTTCTTACTCATCTCCGTGATCTGTGTGCGACGTATTTATACCGTTTCCTGATTCTGATTCGGCGTTTCGTTTCCGTCTGTTCATAGTCTCCAGTTTTCCAGTACTATCTAGAATATTCTAGTACTTTGTTTCAGACTTTCTCGAATATTCTAGTACTAATTGTCATATGCGTCACAATATCTTACAAATTACCTTTCCCCAAACATCTTAACGGATACTACCATTTATACAGGTAAATTCGACAACTAACGTTCAGTACATTCAAAATTCTGAATGTTAAATCTTCTCACGTTGAAGTCCATTTCCACCGTTTAACTCGTTAAAAGGCAAGGTCGTCAAGAGTAAGCAAACGGGTTACCAGAAAAACATTAAAAAATTAACTTTCTTGAATTTTCAGACTAGTAGTTATCGGGGAAAGTTTACACTTCCATTTTCCCAGCAATTAGTTTCATCCTTAATCTAGATTTCCGCTCAACAAGATTCAATATAAACCATCCAGCCATCAACACTCAGTTGTGCTTCAAGGAAGTTGAAATCCGATAACGAAGGAAGTGAGCTTAACACCAAAAAGGCAAAATCATTTTGAACTTCCTGTACGTGTTTTGAATTCTTGATGAAGTGAAGTATTGTTTTTCCAAACTATATCGGTTTGGAGATAAATTCACTTCTCGACCATAAATTTTGCTTTCGTCTGTTCGTATCTTTCATGGAATACCCAGTTAACATACTTTAAATCTAAGATAAACCATCACTTTTAAAATTAACTCGAAAACTGTACAGATTGGTTTTATGTAACCACGTCATGTTTTTGGGTACTCACATCAAGTAGCATTATTTCAATCTTGTTGCTTGAGCTAACCCTTAGAAATTTTTCGGAACTGAAGGGACTTCTTTTCTTTGCTCATTTATTTGACGACGTGGTAATTTATACCCGAAAAAATGATTTTGTAGATGTGTACGTTTTATGAACTCACTCCAATTTAAAAGGACTTTGTAAATGAAATCAGGTTATTGATTTTTTTTTCAGGTATTTTCCCAAATAACAACACTGTGATCTGATTTCTTAGAGACCCATTCGGATTTTACCCTCATATCACAGTGATAACCTTTTCTTCTTATATATTATTTTTATATGTTTTGGCGAATAAGTGATTTATTGTTGACGACCCCATTCAATTGATATGCCCTCTAAGAGTCCATACATGTCAACCTGCCATCTCAAATCAATATAGGTCGAACAATAGGATCATGTAAAATGTCATGTTTGACATTTTCAAAAGTTCTTTTTTTAAAATTAAGTTAAACATTCACTTCAATATTACTATGATTTACACTCATTAGAGATACAGACATCCCTGATGTCGCATTTTACGACACACTGGAAAATGGCAATTATAAATATTAAACATTTTTAAATACCTAAAATCTTTAAAGTTTCGTAGCCCAGCAGTTCAGCCTTGAGATGACTGTTTATTCTACCGGTCGAAGGAATTTGTCCATCGTAACTGTTTGTTATTCGACCATATGAAAACAAATATAATTGAAATAGCTACTCAATTTTGATTGGAAACCTCACGCCGATCAGTCGAAACCAAAATGTGGACTTTTAGGTTTAGAATTTAGCGAGGAAGGGATTTTGTTTATATTTTTCAAAATCAACCTGATTGTCTTTAAATTAAAGTGGACCTTTACAAAGTACATATCTAACATATGACTCAATAAGTTCCGGGCGTGACACATTGATGGCATCACTAATAACAAATCCTTATGATTATCAGAAAGTACCGACCTCCAAACAATGTGTCAATATTTGTAACTTTTAGATGATTATTCATTGAGTCGCGCAGCTGTTTTATTGACGATACTTTTATTATTTTTAGAACAATGGAAAATCTGAAATTCGTGTGTTGATAAAGCATGGCTCTCTGATGGGAAAAAAACTGTTCAATGGCTCGATAAGTGCTGTCAGATTCTGCTCTGTCGGAAACAGATTGATAGATGGGTAAGCTGACTTTAAAAGTAGCAATACACGCACTAGTGATGCTAAGTGTTCCGGTCGCCGAAATGAAGCAGCGACTCCAGGAAACATCAAGCAAGGCCTAAAATTCCTGATAGAATAAATTGAACAACGGAACAGCTGTGTTCATGAACATAACAATTAGAAGTATTTTCACTGTTGTACAGAAACATTTGACCATAAAATAGCTTTTTTCCAAATGGATACCGGGCTGTTCAGAATGGAACAAGAGCAACAACAATGCACCGTGACACATGCCGTTGAAAACGATTCTATTCTATTTATTCTATTTATTGGCCTGTAGGAACCCGAAAGTTCATGAGACCTATTTTGAGATCAAAGACAAATCGTTCTACAAGAAAAAGCACTGAAAAGTTAGAAGGCATTGGAATGAATGTACCACTCTTGAGGGGAATTATGTTGAACAAAGTGGGATTTCTTATTAAAAAAAAAAAATTTTTTTTGTTTGTTATTTATACCGGAAACTTATTAAGTATTCCTGTAAAAATATTTTTTTTTTGCTTTAAAAGTTAATCTAGCATCTGAAGAATGTATTGCCAAAGTTTGGGGCTCAACAAAAAGTTCTTAATGTCCCTAGGAAGTAACCAAAGTGATGCGCAAAAGTACCGATAGCAGGTAATTTATAAGCCAAACAAGTTTGCTAGTTCTTAATGTCCCTAGGAAGTAACCAAAGTGATGAAATCCAGCCCTTCTGCACCCAGATATACAAAAGAATATCCTTTCGGTATACGAAGATTTATTACAAGATGATCTACTGGACCATTGCATTGGCAGTTTCACTCAAAACGGTAACGAATATTTTTATGTGGCTATGTGGCGTTTAGCTCCTAAACATTTGAATTGTGGCTCAAAAATAATAGAAACTGCGGCATATTTAGCTGCAGGAATATTAAATGATGGATATTCATTCGTCCTTAGATTCATGAACGATCTGGAACTTAAAATCGACCTGGAATCTAAAATATTCGCCGATTCGTAAAACACCAATCGAATGAATAGACAAGATCGACGCTCATTAAATTCGTACAAAGAGGCTAGAACTGGTCAAAAAGAGAAGAAAAAAAAAACAGCCGAGATGGGTGGTTTCCTTGAAGTAGAAAGCTTGCTCTATGCTACTGGCATCGCTGATTAAGCTTGGGTAATTATAAATCACTTTAAACTGTACTTTTCAAGAACGAAAACTCGAATGGCGTTTTTATCGAAGGAAGTTTTCTTCCGCGCCGTGCAGCGTCACTCATGAAGTTTTCAACCGATTAACTTGAAGTTTTACACAAATATTGTTTAACTCAATTGCCCTTCGCATGAACCTACAATTTTATAAAAAAATTATAGTATTAAGTACTGTTTTCAACAATTTGTTTATAAAAAAAAAAGTGTTTCTTTTTGTTTACTTTTGTTATTATTCTTATTATGGTTTCCTTAAAGTAGAAGGCTTGCTCTATGCTCCTAGCATCCCTAATTAAGCGTGGGTAACTATAATTCACTTTAAACTGTACTTTTCAGGAACGAAAACGCAAATGGCGTTTTTATCGAAGGAAGTTTTCTTCCGCGCCGTGCAGCGTCACTCATGAAGTTTTCAACCGATTAACTTGAAGTTTTACACAAATATTGTTTAACTCAATTGCCCTTTGCATGAACCTTCAATTTTATAAAAAATTATAGTATTAAGTACTGTTTTCAACAATTTGTTTATAAAAAAGTGTTTCTTTTTGTTTACTTTTGTTATTATTCTTATTATGGTTTCCTTAAAGTAGAAGGCTTGCTCTATGTTCCTATCATCCCTGATTAAGCTTGGGTAATTACAAACCACCCTAAACTGTACTTTTCAGAAACGAAAACTCACTTTCCTCGAAACAAGTTTTCTTCCACGCTGTGCAATTTTTTCAACCGATTAACTTGAAGTTTTACACAAATATTTTAACTTAATTGCCCTTTGCATGAACCTACAATTTTTTAAAAAATTATAATATTAAGTGGGTATTCATTCTGGTCTAGAAATTTGAAAAAATCAAAAAATTAACCCTCTAAGAATATGTCTTTTAAGAGGATTTTGGAAAATTCAAATTATTTTCGTAGGTATGGCTGTTTTGCTGACGCGCCGTCTAAACCGGCTCGGCCGGAACGAATCGAAAAAAAAAAAAGCGTCTTACGCATCAAAGGCGCCCAGAGAGAAAAGAGGTTGTATTATGCGTGTGATTGTGCATGCATAGTTTCAACTGATAACTCTTCCTATTGTGGCAGTTCGGTACAATTACCGAGTGGCAGGTTGGGTCGCCATGTCAGCCACACGATGAAATACCACTTCAAAAAGCTATGGGTTCCGTAAAATGATTAAGAGAAATCCTTGACCACCTTTTGGATGTTGGATGATGTACACTGTCCATAAAACATAGCATCTTAGGGCGTTGATTCGGCGGTATAGGTTCGTCTTTCGTGGCAGGTGTTAAAAAAAAGACTCCTATACGTGTACAACGAAATGAGTTCACATACTTCAAAAGTAAATACCTGCTGTTTGCATTTTATAAATGTAATCCAGCAAATTAAAGTTTAAAAATTAAAATTTCAAATCTATATCAATATCAGCACAAGCAATGCAATCTCACATTTTAGGAATTAAAATTTCAAATCTGTATCAATAATAGCCAAATAAAATAAAATCAGACTAAGAGGTTTTTCGAGCGACCGCTTTTTTCCGTGGCGTTTTAACGTAAGCCTAATTGTAGTGCTCTAAAAAGCCCTACCACCTTTTTCCCCCATTCCTACATCCTAATCCCATCAATATTCTAAAACCCGAAAAAACCCAAACTAGATCCAAAATTCGCAATAAACGAATCAAACATCCGTTTATCGCTTAACATTTGCCCACACGGCATAATTTAATCCAAAATCAAAATTCACAATAAACGAATCTAATATTCGTTTATCGTTTTAGATTTGCCCCACGGCATCATCAAAATTCAAAACCCAGATATACGTTATCTCAATCTGGGCAAATCCTATAAAATTGAACACACAAACCCGATTCCCTTTTACACAGCCACATCTGCACAACAATTTCATAAGAATTCAAGAAACTGCATCCTTATCTTAAGTAAACACTGAGCATCTCACTCAGGATACCAAAATCGAGATTTTTGTACGAAATTGTGCATTTTTGAGATACAAATCTCGATTTGTTTCCCTTTATAAAGGAACAGTAGAGTGATTTCGGGGCCGCAGTAGAATATCGAGCAGTGTCCCTGAAGGAAGTACCCCAGGAGAACTATTTTAAAAATTGATGAAAGAAATAAACACTTGCGATATACCGAAAAAAAAACGATCCTTTCAATATCTAACAACTGGTGAGTAAAAGGTGTGGTACCTCCACAAAAAAAACACTTTTTTAGATTCCGAGTATCACCTGCCCCGACGGAAACCTGCGGAGACGAAGACTGAGGTCGAACTAAAAAGCGGCAGGACCAAACTAAGGACGGATCTGAGGAAGTACGGCGATGACCTCTTTGTAGTACCTTTTTCAGGAGCGGTCTATAGAGATCCCTCATCCTTTTCAGGACAAGGAGACACGCTCCCTGAAACAAACCTACTACATACTCCTAGGATTAACAACGGCGCTATTATCAAACTCTGACTTATTCCCTTTGGTAAGATAGAATCTTAGCACACTAGGTTTTCTAAAAAACATTTTTCCACTTTCAAAAATAAGAGCTAATTTTTGATTTATAAAAACAGCTTATTGTACCTTTTTAAAATGATGGTGGATAAAGCCAAAACTAGAGGCTCCTTAAGTGGAATAGTTGATAGATTGATTACTGAACTATTGCTCGATTACATGTGAACTTGTTCTCAACCAAAACTTGAGAACCTTACTGCATCATCAGTGTGCATTCCACCCACCCATTTTAATCGTAAAAGCACCGAAATTATTTAAATTTTATAATAAAATAACCACAAAACATATAACAGATTTACTGATCCTAATCGAATAAAATGAATACGTAATTTGACTTCCTTATCGAGAGCATATTAAAATGAACTAATAATACAATCCCCTATTGCATCGATTATAGAGCACAGTGAACATAAAAGGAAAAACCAGTGATCACCACGTAGATAATACAGCACTTTATGTCGCAATTTCATAGTTAAATAGAAACCGTTCCAACAAATTTGTGTACACCACAACAATAAGTTTTAAGAGATATTTTAACATATTTTTATCGCGTATTTATTTCCCATATATTACCTTTGTTCCACACAATCGTCTTTTCATTTTAAACACGGGCTAAATAGACACAGACGAGACAATATTGTCTTACAAAACTTTGCATTACATTTTGAAACCGATAACTTTAAAATATTAACTTCCTCGAAGGTAGAGAAAACAAGCTCTAAACTCTATATAAAACTACTTAGAATTTTCGAGCTACGGCTGTATTTATAGCACTTCTTTTGATCGAAAATGGGTGTAGCCTTTTAGTTTCTCCAAGTTTCTATAACTTGGTTAAATAAAAATCGAAATGCATGCCTATTGATAGTTTACAATACCATAAGAGGCACGAAATATTCAACGTACTTTGTGGTCAAACTAGGATTAACCATATAAAACTATCTCTTTCACATAGTCGAGAAGGCGGTGGCATACCTCCGGAAGTCCATAGCCAATCAAAATGCTGGATAGTCTAACTCCAATCAAATAGGACATCGTGATAATATGATATTCTAAAAGACATGACATACCGGATAGACCAATAAAAGACTAACAGCTAGATACTGATCATTAAAAATTCCAGGACAACTCGAAAAAAGGGGAAATGGACAACAATGAAAATTGTGGTTCGTAGTGACGTGACGCGTAAAGTTATGGTTCGTAAGGGAATTACCGTTGCTTGGTAGCAGAATTCGTACTCTATATTAGAATTTTTTCCACCTGTGCTCCTTGCCGTTCGGTATGTACTTTCTGTCAGTTAAATAGAGCATACCGCATATTATCTATTGATTCGAAACTTCCCCTAACGGAATGAAATCATCGGATTACGTGGTACAATGTAATTTTAAAAATAAAATGAACCTTCGACAAAATACTGCACTTCGCATGCAGCTTTTGAGGGATGGGTATAATATTTTAACTTTCCTAACACTAGCTATAAAAACCACGTATTGTCCATCTACATCAGCTGATGATTTCACAGGATAAATTTTTAACATGAGAGTAAACTGCGGCTGGAACTTACTAACATATAACTACTTGGGTCTTTAGTTAAACGAAGTAATATAGCAAACATATTTAATTACAAATAATAAGTAACTACCTACTCTCGGAAAGGAGGTTAAGTTGAGTACATCCTTATCTACATGGAAATTGTCCAATTTGTATTTACATGATCATTAAATTAGACTAAACTTTTGTTTTTTCTGTTTTAAAAGAATACTTGCTTTGATGTTAAATTGATTTTGAAAACTATTGACAATAGAAGTTGTATTGAATGTTTTACTTCCTCTTCGGAAGAAAATCCTGCAATGCTTCTGACAATAATCGAAATAATCACCATTAATACAAAAGAAATTTGAATTTTCTTATATTATGTAATTTAATATTTCTTTAAACTATGAAAACGTTTCACTGGAAGGGAGACAATAGTAGCAGGTTCGAATCTACTTTAGATAAGAACAAATCCGTTGAGATGTGTTAAACTTTTGATGTGATATAAGACTAATTTCTAACCAAATTCATTTTGAAATATTACCCCCGCTGTCCAGACACAAAAAATTGGGTTTGCTGACACACTTTACAATTACTGAATGTACATGCAAGTGCACCAACCAAATATTTACGGGGTAGTATCACATTTTAACTGAGATTTATGTTGGTAGTTTATATCCAGAGGCATTTAAATCATGGAACCCGAGATTTATATCAGATCTATGGGAAATGAGGTTCATGTCAGTATAATCCTACAAGAATATCATATGCTATCTATAACAAATCGACCTCGGGAAGTAGACTTGTATGTTATGTATTTCCATTAGCCAAAGTGAGGGTAGGGAAAAAGCATGTACACGCCATTTCCAGATAGGCGGAGGTAAAATCAGTGTAAAGTCATTACAGCGTTTTACGAAGTAATGAAGAACCCAATTCGTACTTAAGTTATGAAAGTATTAGAGCCAACGGCCGCTTATGCAAAGATATGTCAACTCGCTCCATAGGATGTGGATTGCTACGTTACTATTACAGTACTGGACTCGGATGATTTTTTTAATTGTCTTTTAGTGCCATACGGTTGCAACGCTCATAGTATCATGTTATATATAATTGTTATCTAATAATTAACCAAATAATATAAGATCAGTTAAATTACCATTATTTGAATATGAAATTTCTTTATTTATTAAATTATTTTTTATATTCCCTATTTAATTTCCTTGTTTCTATTTTCGTTATTGTTGTTTCGTTTCTCTGTCCTCTTTTGTTCTTCCTTCTCTTTTCTTCTCTTTATCATCCCTTTACCTGATATCTTCTATCTCCGATTCCGTTTTGTACAAAACGGTAAAACATGCCTTGTTTAGTTGTATATACAGTGATGTGAAAAATTATAGACTCAAACGTAAATTTTCAGTTTTATTGGAATGAATAATAAACTGTTATAACTAGTTTTGTGATAAAATATTGCCAACCGATAACAACTCAGGGAAAACCTTTTAATGTCTTAATTATTAGATGTACAACTTTGCTTCCGCCGTTTTTTTTTCGAAATTCGAGGCTTTATTGTAAAAAAAACTGGTTATACATTTATGATTCAAAGTATTGTCCATCGTTGGCCACTACTTTCTCCCATCTTTCGGGCAGCATACGAATCCCGCGTTGAAAAAACTGGTCATCTTTTGAATCGATCCAATTTTTAACTTCTTCATAAGACCGGAAGTGCTGGTCACCCAGGCCGTGTGCCATTCATCGAAACAAGTGATAGTCCGAGGGAGCAACGTCTGGAGAATACGGCGGGTGGGGTAGGACTTTCCATTTCAAAGTTTCCAAGTATGTCTTGACCACTTTCGCAACATGGGGTCGAGCATTGTCATGATGTAAAATCACTTTATCCTGTCTCTCATTGTATTGCGGGCGTTTGTCTTTCAATGCTCGGCTCAAACGCATTAATTGCGTTCGATAACGATCGCCTGTGATTGTTTCAGTCGGTTTTAACAACTCATAATACACTACGCCGAGCCGGTCCCACCAGATACTGAGCATGACCTTGGAACCGTGGATATTCGGTTTGGCCGTCGATGTGGAAGCATGGCCGGGATATGATTTTCTGCGCTTGGGATTATCATAATGAACCCATTTTTCGTCCCCAGTCACAATGCGATGCAGAAATCCCTTCCGTCTTTGCCTTGCAAGTAGCTGTTCACAAACACACAAACGCCGTTCAACATCTCTCGGCTTCAACTCGTACGGCACCCAAATTCCTTGTTTCTGAATCATTCCCACGACTTTCAGGAGTTTTGAAATGGCTTGTTGCGTCACTCCCAATGATCCTGCCAATTCTTGTTGCGTTTGACACGAGTCTTGATCAAGTAATGCCTCCAATTCTGCATGTTCGAAAACCTTCTTTCTCCCACCGCCATGCCGGTCTTCGACGTTAAAATCGCCGTTCTTGGAGCGTTGAAACCGCTCTCGGCACATTCTTTCACTAATAGCGGCCTCGCCATAGGTATTTAAGAGCATTCGATGAGCCTCAGCCGCAGATTTCTTCATATTAAAGCAGAAAATTAAAACCTCCCGCAAATGACGGGAATTTGGCTCGTAAGCTGACATGTTTAATCGAGAATAACTTTATGATGCAGACACAAATCGACTAATATTTCGATGGCGTTATGTTTACAAATACCTAAGCTTATTGTATGACATCTATGATCTATTTATTTCAACTACCACTTACCGCTACAGCCATCTATTGCAAAACGGCGGAAGCAAAGTTGTACACCTAATACTTTTTTACCGGAAATGGTAATTAATTATTAAAAAAAAAAAAAAACCCAAATTTGGCCTTCGTAAAGTATAAACTCGGGCCTTTTTTCGATCTCAGGCTTAGTTGTAACGCATAGCTTGGTATAATAAACGTTCTTAAAAAAACAGTGCGGACATTCTGGAGTAATAATTAACAGATTCTTGTTTTAGGCAGTAATTTTTTTTTAAGTTCTATATATATCTCGTGGAAAACTATTAATAGACATTGAAAAACAAACAATAGTCTAATTACAAAATAGTGGAATGAGCAATAACAAATTGTCAAAGAAATAAATGGCCCCCGAGGTTTAGTGAAGGATTTTCTACAAGCCGGTATTAAAAGTTACGACAGAAATAAGAAATCTGGAAGACCAAGAAAATTTTGGCCGACCATAAAACGAGCCGTTCTAGGTGAAACATGAAAACAGCTTCTTCGTCCCAAACGGTTTGACGTTTTAATTTAAACTGCGATTCTAGCCTCATTAGAAAATAGGCAATAGCTACAAAGCAACTTGAAGAATCGATGTGCAAACCACCACTCAAATAGCGACATTGGGAACCACGCATTGAATTCGCTGAAGCACACGTCCAACACAGTGAAATGTGGTCTCATATGTTCTTCAGTGATGAGAATAAATTTAATTTGGACAGCCCTGGCGTGTTCATGTACTATTGGGATGATCTCAGGAAAGAAAGGAAAATCATGTCACGCAGGCCTTTAGGAGGAGTTAGTGTGGACAGCTTTCATTGGTAATCTGAAAACAGAAATTGTTTTTATTTCTGGAAGAATAGACGCCAAAAAGTACCAAAAAGTGTTGGAAGAGCCTCTCCTTCGTTTAATAACCCTAACAGAGGACGAAGATGCCATATTTCAACAGGACAACGCTCCTTTCCATACAGCACGAACAACAACAGCCCAAGAGAAAGGAATAAAACTCTTACAGTGACCAGCTTTAAGTCCAGGCATAAACCCTATTGAGAACCTGTGGGGGATCCTGGTAAGGGCAGTTTACGATCAGGAAAAGCCAGATATTGAAAACGTGGAACAACTCAAAGAAAGATTTGTTGACGCATGGATTAATACGCCGGACAGCACTTTAAACAATCTCATTTCCAATTTACCACGACCATGGTGCAAAAATAAGGAAGTTGGGTTCAAATTAAGAGACGTCGAGTGGACATCGGCTTCAAAGGGTAAGTCGAAAAGGTTTTTTGCATTGAATTGTGACGGGGAATGAAAAAATTGGTCTACTGCGACAACCCAAAGCGGTGAAATCGTGACGTAACTTTAGTACCCAACCCGAATAGTCATGGGAAGAAGCTAATGTTGTGCATCCGGTAGCACCGGCTCGGAGGGGTCTACTATGAACAACAATTGATCCAATTGGACTGAACATTGAAGCTCAAGCGCCCCGAATATACCAAAAGGTATAACAAAGTGATTTTTCAGCACGATAACACTCGACCACATGTTGCAAAAGTCGTCAAGGAAACTTCGGAGACATTTCAATGGGATGCCCTACCCCACCCGCCGTAATTCACTAGACATTGCTACTTCCGGGTACCTGTTCCGGTCGATGACCCAGCCGAGCACCACTTCACTTCTTACAAAGAAATCAAAAATTATGTTGATTCTTGGATCGCCTGAAAAGACGAGGAATTATTTCAATGGGGTTTCCGTCTGCTGCCTAAAAAAGGGCAAAAATCACAACTAACGATGGGCAATACTTTGGATAAAATATAGGGTGGCGCAAAATTAATCATCCATTTTGTTTTTGAATTACTTTTTTACTAAATAAAAAAAAATGTTTTTGACTGATGGAAATCTTTATTTGCATTTTACAATTTTTTCTGTTAACTTAAGAGATGACTGCGCAGCTGGCTAGTTCACAAATGTCAAATATGATTGACGTACGACGCCATTTGCAAAAATTATAACATCTTCCGATACGGTGATTAAATTTGCGCCACCCTATATATTGTACGAATTTCTCTGAGTAAAGCTTGAAAGTTACAAGAAAACTTCAATTTATTTGTACACCTGCAGTTTAAATGCCAAAAGAAGTTTAGCTGCCTCTCGAAACCTCCGACACGGTTTGGATTAACGGGATAATATAAGGTGTAGTAAAAAGAAAACCACTATTTTTCCAATGGATTGCTTTAGTAATCTGTATCTCGCGTTGTATAAGTGCGATGTCATTACACTAGATGGCGTTAGAAAGATAACACTTTCGTACTAAAAACTTCTTTTCAGACAGTTTTATGATTGCTTGATTCAGTTTTGTTTGAGCACGCGTCAAATACGGACACCAGCAAAGAAAAAACACCATATTTTTGGGTTTTTCTTCGATAAAGGCGGAAATGCAAGCCAGGCGGCTGAAAATGTAGATAGTGTTTATGATCCTGACACTATAACAGCCAATTACGCAATTGTGGTTTCGTCGAATTCCGCTTGGGTAAGTTTGATGCACCACCCTCTGGAAAGTCAATTGTTGTCATGGAAATAATCGAGTCCGACTGTCATGTAAGCATAGTGTTTATGATCCTGACACTGTAACAAGTGATTACGCAATTTTGGTTTCGTCGATTCCCGTTCCGGTAACTTTGATGTCAAGTTTGATGCACCACCTTCTGGAAAGTCAATTGTTGTCATGGAAATAGTCGAGTCCGACTGTCATGTAAGCATAGTGTTTATGATCCTGACACTGTAACAAGTAATTACGCAATTTTGGTTTCTTCGATTCCCGTTCCGGTAACTTTGATGTCAAGTTTGATGCACCACCCTCTGGAAAGTCAATTGTCGAGTCCGACTGTCATGTAAGCACTGTTTCGATTTGCTAGGAACTGAACACTGCACAAAAAACCGTTTGGAATTACTTGAATAGGGCTGGATACAAATAGAATCTCGATGATCAAATAAGGGTTTTTTTTTCTTGTAGTTTTCCTTTAATGTATTATTTATTATTCATTAAAATTGAACGAGTGAGAGTGATCAAGTCGCGAAGATTAAGATGGGCCGGACACGTAGCGCGAATGGGCGATGATAGCACCGTGCATAGAATTCTTGACAGTAAACTAACGGGGAAGAGACCGACAGGACGGCCGCGACGGAGATGGGAGGACGATGTTAGATTGGACCTCGAGGAGATCGGATCGGATGATCGAACGTGGAAGGAGAGCGCACAGGACAGGGAACAATGGCGAAGCCGAGTCGGTGAGGTCATGAACTTCCGGGTTCCTACAGGCCAGTAAATAATAATAATAATTAAAATTGAGCTATTTTCATAATATAGATTTAAGATTATAGTTGTAAAGGAGTTAATGTCCTAAAACTCTTAAATACTAGTTGTAAAATATAAATGTACCATATTATATACCTAATAAAAATTGAATTGAATTGAATCTCGATGTATGGGTGACACAAGAGTTAACGCAAATAAACCTCATGAACCGAATCTGCATTTGCAAATTGCTGCTGCATCGCAACAAGATCAACCCATTATTGAAGCGGATGGTGACTGGTGTTGAAAAGTGAGTCACTTACGACAGCGCCAAACGCAAACGGTCGTAGCCGAACCACGGTGAACGGATGCAAATGGCGGTCAAGCCAGAATTGCCGGTCAGGAAAGTTTTACAGTGTGTTTGGTGGGATTAGCAGGGAATCAGTTACTATGAGCTGCCCCTCTACGGCCGAACTCTTAATTCGAACGGGTACTGTGTCAATAATTGCACCGTCTGATACGAGTAGAAGCAATCTCCACAAGCAGTCAGCTTTGGCCAATAAGAGAGGAATTGTGTTCCATCAAGACACCGCCAGGCCACACGCATCGATAGCGACTTGCCAGAAGCCCCGAGAGCTTAGTTGGGAAGCTCGTATGCATGCACCTTATATAGTCCTGGCACCAAGTGATTACAACCTATTCCTGTCTATGGCGCATGGTTTTGCTGGTGAAAAATTCGCTTCAAGAGAAGCTTGTGAAAATCGACTGTCCTAGTTTTTTGCTAAAAGGGACGAGGGTTTCTATGAGAGAGGCGTAATGAAATTTCGTCCGAAATGGCAACAAGTTACCGAATAAAAGGATGCATATTTGACCTAAATCGGATCATTCGAACTGTGCTAAATAAAGCCTTAAATTTCAGGCAAAAATAATGAATTTCTTTTATACCTATATATAGCATACACATATTATATAAAAGCATACATATATATCTATGGGAAAAAATTTGTTGAGATGTATAGAAAATCCACAACAACTAGAGTTCTCAATGGCGTAAATGGTCTTCTACAAGGCAACTGCACCGCGCCTTTTCAATATATATTTCTGGTATACTCAGAGAGTTGAACGAGATTCGATAGCATTTGCTGACGATATTACACTGTAAGCAAGCGGCTCAAAAATTAAAGAAATCCAAACAGACCTTTAGGGAAAATGCAAAAGATTCCATGAGTTTTGTTCAGAATGGAAACTGAATCGATGAGTTCAGATGGGCTACACGGACAGCCCAAGACTGTAGTTAAGTATCCAGGTGTTTATTTGGACAAATTCTTGTACTAGGGTAACTATATAAATGCAAAGTTGCAGAAGGCTAGGACGACATTTATGTCTCTCGAGAGCATTTTCTACCCAAGCCATCTGAGATCTAATGTAAAGACAATGTGTTACCAACATTCGTCCGCCCAATTCTGACTCATGCATAAAAATACAGTTGCAGAAGGCCAGGGCGGCATTTATGTCTCTCAAGAGTCTTTTCTACTCACTCCATCTGAGATCTGCTGTAAAAACAATGTGTTACCAACCAACTCGTGGTGGAATATTAATCCATCAACTGTGAAAAATATAAGAATGTTTGAGAGAAAGTGCCGTTGAGCTTCAATGCGAATATATTGTTTCTGTTTAGGAGCTATATAATGCCTCCGGAGTGTCCAGAATTGATAATGCAATTTGCCCGGCCAGCATGTGTTGAGGATAATGAACTAAATTCAGGATTGTTTCAACCTAAACTTGGGTATTTCAAAAAATACATTAGAAAGTGGATAAATACCACCTGAAGTATTTCTCTATCTGGATGCACATAGCTATCTATCGAACTCCGGGAACGTGTCGATTATAAATCATATTGCAAAACGGGCAACTGACAAGACAATTAAGTATGCCCCAACAAACAAGCATAGGAGATGGAAATACTATCCTAAGAAACTGCGTGAGCATAACTGAAAGATAAAAATAACTTCGAAAGGTTCCACTTGAAAAAGTTTTGGTGGCTCGGTTTGACCGGTACCTGCCATGTGGGGTCAGACCTTTCGATTATTAGTCAATGGACTGAAGGTCGATGCATAGTTCGGCCGGACCAGTACCTGCCACGTAGGGTCACACCTTTCGGTTATTAGTCAATGGACTGTAGGTCGATAGCGGAGGTCGCATGGGAGAACCTAATCATTAGATCTAATAGTGTAAGTTAGTTTTAGTTAGTCGAAGTTAGATAGACATTCGGTTATTAGTCAATGGACTGTAGGTCGATAGCGGAGGTCGCATGGGAGAACCTAATCATTAGATCTAATAGTGTAAGTTAGTTTTAGTTAGTCGTAGTTTGATAGACATCGTTTTTTTCAAATTTTCCTGGAATAACATTTAAAAAAATCATATAATATATATATTACAATTCATTAAGTATGTAATTCTCGAGATCACATATAAAAGAAATAACAGCAATAATGAGAAATTAATTATTCCGTGAGAGAATGGCTTAATACATCAAAGAGGCAAACATATTAAATGTTTTAAACTTATTTGTACTAAGAATATTATAGTAGTTTAAGTTAAACAAATACACATCAAGAAAAAAGCATATTTTATAATTTGCAAAGGCGAATAGATGAATTTTGGCACTTTTTCTTTACCCGAAGCACTCACTCAAAATAGATTTACAGGTATCCTTAAATGTCACAGTTCGTGCGGAATGCAGTACTAAAAGATGTGAACACTCTCATGTTTCTTAACATACTTTCTATCCTTGCTATTGCTTTCTCACCTTTTTTAAGAGTATTAATAATCCTTTAGACGACGCGTCCACATACATTTTTAAAACAAAAAATTCTTGAATTCCAATCTGAAGCGAGGACCATATTGTAACAGAAATCACTAAACAATACTTCATGGTTTTTTCATTATGTTGGCAAATCTTCACAGATAACTTTTACGTAGTACTTATAACATCAGACGATTACTCATCCAGCAGCTGCTGCGATTAATCTTCTCTCGTCATTAGCGCGGCAACAGATTTAGTTTTATCCTCAAACACTTCGAGATTCAATTCTTCTGAAAATCAATGAAAGCCGAAATTTTCCTTTAATATTCTACCGCTGCTTCATAATAAATGCAAACAGGCCGCTGAAAGACGATTTGTCCTATACGATGAAAATGTAGTTTAGTACTTTCATTTTTTCATACTTCCCTGCATTAAATATGTATTCAAGTAATTAACGAGACTAAGGCAAGAATATAATACACCAGGCATGTTAAATTCAATTCACTATAATTAAGTCGTAATTCTAGTAGTTAAAGCACTTAAACAGAATAGGTCTCTTAACATGTTCGGACACCAAATTCGAAATGGACAGTAAAAAAAATAAAAATCTAAAGTTGAATTGTATTAAAGTAATTTCATTGCAAGGATACCATATATTTCCAATTTTTCAACTACCATCTAAAAGGGGCAATATATAACTATACATACTTGAGATATGGTGTATCACAGCACGAAAATCCTTTATTGACGCCTAAAAGAGGCACGAGAACATACAATTTTAATGAAGAACAATATCTAATGTATGAGAGTCAAGTCCAAACGACTATAAATCAACCTCGAGTAATTAGATTCACGTGTTAAGGACACATTCGATATTCGTGGTGGTCAACAATGCACCAATAAAGAAGTAAACCGATTTATATTGGACATTAATTCTTCATAAGAATGCTAATAGATGAGATCTAGAATGTTTATAGTATATCTATAAATTTACATTATATTTTGAGGAATTTATAGTTAAAACCATTCACGCTTTTATTCCTAACTTTAGGCATTGCGAAAAAGGTGGGGGAAATAGAAAGAACAGCAGCTTTCAAACTCGAATAGGGTTCTAGATACTGCCGCACACTGCCCAATATAATTACATACGTTTATATGTGACAGTGGCGCAAGGCTAATAACCTTGCCCGTAAAAATAAATTATTATGAAAAATGTAACAAGCCTCGAAACTTGTTAAATAGGCCAAGACCGGATCCCGGTTGTGGTGCCGAAGATGATGATATGTGACAGTACAAGAGAGTTTTAAAATTTATACTCATTTATTCCTTGCAGAAAATTCTGGTTAATTTTGGTGATGTTGATCCATCTCAACCAGTGGAAGAATGCCAAAATGTGTATAAATGTACAACTTGCCGTATTGAGATATCTCTGCAGAAGTTACGAACGCTTGCTTTCTAACTCAGCTGCACGTGTTTTATTGTAAAGAGTGTCTGTGGCATTTTTAACAGATGCGCACACAATAATACAAGCAAATAAGTGAAGAACACCGAAAGAAAATCGAATAACAAAATGCATCAGCCGTATACCAAACAGTAACAACGCAATTCCACATCAGAATTCGTACACTCGGTAGTGGCCTGATGTGTTGAGCATTGGTGTACGGCTGACGCGTTTTCATTATTCAATTTTTCTTTCTGTGTTCTTCACTATTTGCTTGTGTTTTGTGTGTGCATCTGTTATAAACGCCACAGACACTCTTTACAATAAAACACGTGCAGCTGAGTTAGAAAACAAACGTTCGTAACTTCTCCAAAGATATCTCAATACGGCACTTTGTACATTTGTCTTATCCAGTTCGTGGCGGTAAAAGTACACTTAAAATTATTGAGGGATGTTTCAAGTAGGTGCTGTTCAATATAACCGAATATGTAGCCAGCAGTCCTTTTTTCTATAATTGACACGAAAAAGGGAGTTTTGACACTCTCATGCATATCCACAGTGGAAAAGAGGACGAGGCCGGAAAAGGTAGTACCTACATATGAAAAAAGGCAGATACAGATAACTAGTATTACTAGTTCAAACTTTAAGTCAGGATAGGCACAGTTATGCCAACATAGCGACAAAGAGAATTTTAACAATCGCTTTGAGGGGTTTTTACGTTTTTTTTTTTTTTATTAGACTTCTCTCGGGAGAGGCGAACCTATAGCGCCAAGCGGGCGCCCGGAGATGCCATCAAATAACTGTTGCAGTTCTTTTTGAACAGTTGCAGGTTGTAACGCTCCGGGAACACTCGCTCTGTAACAGAACGAGTTCTGATACAGGGATGTTCGCGCCGTCGGGAGATGAACCACAAACGGGTGCGATCCGTCGGATTGTCTTGTGGAGCGCATATAAACCGAATTGCGTGGAAAATTACCAAGAATCTCCGAAGAACAGCACCCGTGATAACATCTGTAAAACAGACAGAGGTCGGCCACGCGCCTTCAATGTGATAGCGACTGTAGTCCCGACGTCAGCGCCGAGTCCCCGATCAGGCGGATCGCTCGTCTCTGTACGCTCTCAAGTAGGTCGAGGGTACATTTAGGAGCCGAGCTCCAAACATGAGAGCAATATTCGAGCGCGGGTCTAATTTGGGATTTATATAGGAGAAGAAGTTGGGCCGGAGTAAAAGTGATAAATTCCCCGTACTTTTTGACAAAATGCAAAATTAAAAATTTCAAAATCCTGATTATCTTACCGTGCTGGGGGATCCTATATAACCCGGTAAAATACCATTTGTTTGCCTTTTCTTTTCAATGTTAACTCTCTGATTAATGGACTTCGCGAACAAATAGATCGGCTGGTTCTTTGTTCCGTTAAGAAATGACCATAAAAAGTATTAACGGGGCGCTGAAAAGTATAATGCTAGACCAGCCAAAGAGATTCTTTACAGTATACCCCAAGTACTTAAGATGGGTTTTCCCAAAATGGTAAAATCAACAAAGGCTAGTCCTGGTGTCAAAGGGCAATAACCCACCCCAAAAAATATTGTTAGCGACGCGTCACTCCATGTCCAGGAGAGACGCCGTCTCGATACATCGTGCGAATTGTCAGGAAGACTGCATCAAACGTGTCGGTTCTTGAGAAGATGCTACGATTAACGACTAGTCACTCGATACCCAGGAAGACACTACGATCGATCACTAAGCACTCGATGCGTAGGAAGACGCTACCGGTCTAATAGCACATGAGGACGATGGCCGTGTGCGGGATAATATAAAAGACGAACAATGACATGCTCTGGTTGAGTTACCACTCTAGAAGGCCTGACGATCGCCATTACCCACCGGTCTTGTACGATTTCTTTCCCACCATCCCTCCATCCAAGTAGTTAGAGAACATTTGAACTAACCCTGTCCACACTATTGGCGCAAGACTAATGACCTTGCCCGAAAAAAACAAATCATTATGGAAAATTTAACAACAGGACTTGCTAAATAAGGCCAAGACCGGTTCCCGGTTGTAGTGCCGATGACGATGATGATGATGTCCACACTATCCTTAGATACCTCCCCCTTTTCTTTTTCAGACATCTTGAGACCGAGCCCAACATCCTCAAGTATGTGGGTGATTCCGGTTATCGCAAAATGGCCAGAGACAATATGAAGGACACATCTGTTCTTGCCTCACTTAAGTCGGGCTCTCGCCCCCCATTTTCTTTTTTGCTCTAGTCGAGTTCGATGACGGAACTCGTAAAGTCGCCTAAGTTGCATTCGCTGAGAAATAGATAGGAATCCGAATTAGGAAATTAAACTATAGAATTTAGCAAACGAACAATTGTAAATAAATTTATGTAGAATAGGAAAACGTTCTCTGTTCTTTCGAGGGAAGTTGTTTTCAATCCGTTCTATTGTTTTTCAGGTACCACAGAATGCACCATGGTAAGGAGTGTCCAACCGGGTTTTATTTTACAGATGCCCCAGAGCATTTCCCCCACCAGTGGAAAGGCATGCTCGAAATCAATTCCTCTTCGGTTAGATATACTAGACATTAAAAATGTATTTAACTCGGTGAGCTGGACTTAGATTCTAGAAGCGTGCTCGCGATCTACGAATCTCACCCTACTTGGTGCGTATAATAGCAAACTATCTCTCTGATAGAACGCTGCTTTATAACACCTATGAGAGACCACAGGAATATAAAACAGCAGAGGGTGCACCCCAGGGATCTGAATTAGGTCCGCTGTTATGGTGTGCTCAGAGTCAATGTACCAGAAGAAGTAAAAACCATTGGGTATGCAGATAATTTGACGAGACTAGTTATAGCCAAAGAGATGCCTGGAGAATATTTGTTCCCATACATACCAAAGCATTAAAAACTAGATGGATAAGACCGGACTGAAATTATCCGCACATAAGACGAAAGCAGTTTTAATAACCTGCCACAAAGAAATTAAACACCTTTATTTGGAAACAAAATGGCACACCCATCAGGTACCATCAACCGGGATCCGGTATTGGCCTTATTTAACAAGTCTGAGGCTTGTTAAATTTTCCAAAATAATTTATTTTTCCGGCAAGATTATTAGCCTTGCGCCAATCAGGTATCTATAATCTATAAAATATCCTGGTGTTAACCTCGACAACGGGTTGAACTAGAGGGAAGACGTACGGAAAGCAAGTGGACAAATAGCCAGAGTATGTATGTATTAGCCAAACTGTTACCTAATATTGAAGGGCCTCGGCCGACACAGAAAGATGGACAGACGAACATCAATGGGTAGACAAATAGAACACATGGGGTGGTAGACTGGCACATGTTCCAATGTCTCACAAGACATAGATTCAAGCACAAGGAAGACCCGCATTGCCCGTTCTGCAAGTAATATATAGAAAACGCGGATCACACTCCAATAGATTCCAGGAGGAGCGCAATATGCACCCTGATCGCAAACATAAAAGCGCTAATTATAATCTCAAGCAACAGATGGGAACTCCTTAGTATTTGGCTTGACAATATGATGCATTAGTTATGTAGACTACAAGATCTGCTTCAACCTTAGAGATACTTCGACCCTACATCTGATGATAGAAATGTCGAGAGACGGTACACGGGAGAACTGTGGGGGTTCTCTATATTACATGGAGAACCAACCCACAATTTCAACCACCATTTCCGCCTTAGTACGACCGCTAACAGGGCATCACATCAACCCCTATCCCACCGTTCATGCTATTCACCTGGAATACCATATTTCCCACAGGACGCTTAGCTAAACTCATTATCCTATGTAGATAATGCATAATTGAGTTTAGCTACTCTTTTTGCCATTGGGCAGCTCCATTCCTCTAACCATGAGATTTCCAGCGGAAATTCCATTCATGTTGGTTAGCAACAACCAAGTCGAATCAAACGACGCGGTTGCATCATCATTCATTGGCTTGGGTAATTGCCGCATTTCTTAGCGTTTTTCCCACGGTATTATTTCCCCAGCCGACGTAGCGTCCTATAGATTTGCCACAGATCATCCATTCGCTTGGCATCAATGATCTCTTTTCGCAGGTGAATAGCGCCAGCTAAATTTTCCTCTCCTCCATAATTCTGTTTCCATACGGTTCAATGCTCTCTGAGTTCACCACAGCCGTAGGTCAAGCTCAGAAGCACACACAACCAAGCCACCTCGAGATCACAGTACATCGTGTTTCTGTTCTCTCATTCTCCACGTTCGTCAATTATCAATTAACCGATACTCACCATAGTTTGACGGGCGTAACAATGGGAGAGCAGAGGCGTGATCTCTTTTGGTTGTCATGTGTGCAAAAGATAGAACACAGAATTTCACCCCTAATTAGTCAGTCGCTTGTCGTTTATCAGCGCGGTCAGGTCACGCCGCCGCGCTAAATTTTGATTAAATCCTTCGCCGAATGGCAGTCAATATTTAAACAAGTCACTAATCATCCACCATACGGTGCACAAGTGATTGGGTCGTAATTCAATCATTACAGTGCGCGCACGTTCCGAGTCAACTCGCTGTTGAGAATTAGTTGTTTGGGTATTTTCGCCCTAAAGTAATTTCGTGATTACTAAAGTTTCTATTAAATAGTGTATTACGAAAATAAGTTTTCTTGTAACAAAAATAGACTGGTATCCCCACCAAATCTAATTAAAAGGATATTCCGGTTAAAACCAAATAAAAAAACATTAACTATAAAAGAACACCCCAGTGCCTTTTATTTCTCCTGACAGTGACAGTGTTTGGGGAAGAAGTGTACTACGCGCCCGTGTCTGGTGCAAGACTTCTCCTACCCCCACAGAACAAACAGGTATAGGTTGCAAAGTGGGGGTGGGTTTAGTTTTTAGGCATGTTTTGTTTGTTTTATCTCCACATTTATTAACAATTACAGATTTTACTTAAGACTAAATGTTAAAATCTATCAGGTGCAATTCGCTTCATGCAATTTTAGTCACGATGGAGCGCTTCAAGGGACAACAGCGTGCTTTTTGTGTAAAACAATTTTATAAAAACAACGATTCCTACGTTACTGAGCTCAGTTCAAGGTAAAATTCAATTAGAATTGGAATCTAGCAAACAAAAGTATTGAAGTGTATTATTGTACCCGACAAATTCTAAACAACTTGCAAATAAATAACACTAAAAAGAAACACACCTCCTCGATAGTATACTGATTAGTATCCCCGCCTGTCACGTGGGGGTCCGGGGTTCGATTCCCCGTCGGGGAGCCTCTGGTGCAGGACTAATGACCTTGCCCGGAAAAATGATCATGGACAATTTAACAAGCCTCACTTGCTAAATAAGGCCAAGACCGGTTCCCGGCTGTAGTGCCGATGATGATGATGAAAAGGAAACACAAAAGAAGCCTCATTTGAAAAACCAAAAGCTCATCGGGGACACATCTAAGAGGTTGCACCATCCTCACTCCTCCAGCTGGACCCGGAACTCGAAAGTGGCCCGAAGGACAACCAGATAAGCAAACAATAAACTGTTTACACTAGGCGCAGCAAAGCACACGTGCTTAACGCACCGGAAGCCATTAACCAGGGACTCCACGAGTCGGAAGCCGCCTGGCCACGGGCTGACCCATGGACCTAACACCTCAGAAGTCCCCAGCCTGAGCTGAGCAGCACGTCATGAATTTTAAAGTTAATAAGTGGATCGATTCCAAAATCTAACCAAAACCTACTTCTTTTTTTTCGATACGAAATCCGTAAACTATCCAAACGATGGAAAAAAGTTGCTACTAAAAATTGGCCATACTTTGAATAACACAATTATTAATTTTTACGAAAAAGAAACTAATTTTCGAATAAAAATTCCTTAAAACCCTTTCTACACTTAATATATGGTGAAACTCTAAATTTCGGATTGCTCTAGCACTACTGAAGAGATGCGCGCACTTCAAAAAAAAACTATATAAAAAAATGCTGTAAACTTGTAAAAGACCCGTCATAATATTTAATGCGCACTGTAATGTAACCACCAATTCTAACCTCAACACAACATCAATTGCAACAATGTCTGACCAAATTATTAACCAATAAGTTTTCCAGGATACCAATTAAGAAAGATTTGTTACTTGATTGCAAATAAATCCTGCGCCACGAATTTCGAAATAAATTCCAATATTCCACATAACATTTAGTGGTCAAATAAACGCCTCCCTCGAGAACAATCTCCTGACAAGTACATATCAACTACATGCCGATTAATAAATCTCAAATTGAGTTCAAATACATGAATTATAAATCGCTTTAAGTTATGAATTATGATAATAACCCACATGATAGGACAGTCATTAGTAAGTCCCGCAAAAAGCATTTACTTGACCAGTTGATATTACCGCATGGCGCATACTTTGTTCCTGACAAAGTAATTCTAGATATGTTGTATGGTCTCACTCCTAAAACACCACGAAAATGAAAACCCCAGGCGTCGGTCTACATAAGTAATATTGTACCTGTAAGAAGGGTTAGAAAATTGCCTCTTTACTGTTATTACGATAGTGTCCACAGGAGCAAACCAAGGACATCGCGGGGGAGAGAGAATTTAAATATCCATTCTACATTATGCCCTGCCAATGTGATCAGCATATTTATCCAACCATAGATGTCCACCGACCACTCTCCCAGAAATCCATATACCAAAAGCTTTAGTGGTTTTCCGCTCCAACAAATGCATGAAGAAGATGGCTCTTTGATTATTATTTCATTAAAGCAGTTCGTCAAAACAATGCATCACCATGGCAACCCGTGTTCGTGGACGGTAGGTGGATTTGAATTGTTCCGCAAATACGTATTGAAATCTAACATACAAACGCGCTTATGGAAAATTGGTCAAGAAGTAGTGAAACAACAGCTCCAGCACTTTCAATGGTAGCAACCAATATAGTTTGAACACGTATAAAAGCGGCACTGGCAGCAAATACAATAACAAAACGTATACTTTACTAAGGAGGAAAGTCACCTTGCACAAGGAGAAAAATAAAACTTAAATGAGCATACAAATCGAGTTCCTGAGATATTTCTGTGGCTAGCTACCGTTTAGTCGATGAATATTTAAAGTGCTTTAATTAAAAATGACTTGAAAAGAAAATTGTTATGGCGTCGTCGTCTTGTAAAAAGGAACAACATGCAATCGACATGGGCACCACTCCATGCGAATCCTTCGACTACCACGTATACCTGCAATTTATATGGTATAATGCATAGCGGACGTGGGATTGATACCTTATGTTGCTACGACACCATTGTATGTTTCCCAGTGCGTGTATATATGAAGTTCCTTTTAATAGCTTTCCAATCACCCTTTTTTACTAGTACTCCACCATTCTATCACTTTTCAAACTTCTTAAACAATACTCCCTATCCCCCACATACACAACAACCCAGCCAAATAAGCACTCATGTCATCCGGAATGAACAGTTCCATAAACTGCCACCGTCTTTGGCAGTCAATCGTTGTTCGGCACTGACTGGTCACAGGTTATTGCAAGCTGTTCGATAGGGCAAGCTATACAGAGATGGAAAAAGTACGCAGGGTTTTTGTCCTTGTTTTCGGATCCTTGAAATTAACAGCTAATGTGGGTTTCGCGTGCCTGCGAGGTGTCTAGTTCCCCGAAGCTTTGAATTATTGACTGCGATTTGATTTTGATCGTTTTACGAGTACTCTCAGTTGTCAGCTGTAAAAGATTGTGTAATACACTCGGGAGTCAGGACACCGGTTTTCGGATGATACCAGTTCTTGTTGTGGAGGTGAATAAAAAAACAAAGAATCCAAAACATTGGGTTATGTCTTTGCTGATAATAAGTTGTTATTTTTAGATTGGCAAGAACGTCTTTCTTGTGTAGGGGCCAACACCACACTCCACGTTTACAATTACCCCAGGGAATTTCATAGAAATTGGTTAACAAAGCAGCATAACAAAATACTAGCATATTTTTAGAACCCAGTAACACGGTGCCGTGGTTAGCCTTTGTAGTTTTCATTCTAACCAAGCGAAAGAGGCAGGATTCACCTTAGCGATAGTGCAAAAATCATATTCTTTACCATTCGAAATCCTCATGACAATCCAGGGCAACAGACAAGTTACCTCCAGCCAGGTGGTAGTACATCAAAATCTTATAATGTAAGGGAAAAGAAAAAGAAATTACTATGCACTTCGCACAACGAGACGGCAGGCAGCGAGATATAACAAGAAAGGTAATAAATATGAGTTCTCTATGCGTTTTATCATCCGCCATTTACCTTTTACAGCGCCACTAAACTCGGTGACACTTGATTTGTTTGTTTACTTGTCGCATGTCCTTGGACGAGATCTGACAATGAAATGTATGCTTTATGCTGTGCATAACAAAATGAAGGTTAGTAACAAACGAAGAGATTTTTGCAGCATACAACGCCGCCCACGTGTCAACTGTTGGACCACTTCAAAGAACAACCGAACAGCATGTTGTCTTCTTTCAGGAGACTGAACTTATTATTACAATGTTTTCCTTTGAATTCTTACACTTGGGAACAGCATTGTCAAGCTTTATATTGTCTCAAAATTAAATATCTCTATGGAAGGATTGATATCACATTGTGAGTGACTAAAAGGTAAAGCATTAAAGTAGCACTGAAGAGCGTGGGCGAGGATATACAAAAAAAAGTGAATCAGCAACGGGAACAGGAAAACTAACGAACTACGAAATTGTTAGATGAAATGCACAAAAATAGGAAACTGGTGCAGGGCTGCGTAACGGTACAGGGATAGATTTAAAATTAAGTTCGTCACAAGAAGGCAGGAGGCTGACCCAATGTGACAACCTTTGACAGTAAACAATTCTCCGGATCGATCTAGAGGCATCTTTTAAAGATTTCCACTTTCCTACCGAAAAAAAAAAACATAACAAAAAAAAAACATGGATATCACCCGACGGCGTAACGCGTAACCAAATAGACCACTTTCTCATAGACAAAAGACACGACTCGAATATCCTTGACGTAAGATCATATCATCATCATCATCGGCACTACAACCGGGAACCGGTCTTGGCCTTATTTAGCAAGTCCTGAGGCTTGTTAAATTTTCCATAATGATTTGTTTTTTCCGGGCAAGGCCATTAGTCTTGCGCCAGAGGCTCCCCGACGAGTATACTAACCACTATACTATCGAGGAGCCCAAGATCATATAGAGGAGCAGATTGCGACTCCGATCATCTTCTAGTGATGGGCAAAATTAGGAGTTGGCTCGCAGCAAACCCACACGGGCAGTCATGGGAGATGAGCAAAAAGTTCGACTCTAATAAACTAAAAGACCTGCACAAAAGGGCTGAATATCAAGACGCACTAACGAATAGATTTAGCATCTAGACAATGGGAGTAGTGAGGAAGAGGATGCTAATAGTGTGCACACTAAAGGGCCATCGATCAGAAACACAATCAAACAATCCTAGAAAATGCCAGAGCAAAGAACATCAGAAGTATGTATGCCGGCATAAACTCAATTTGAAATGGCTACTGAGGGAGAGTAAAAATATTTCAAGACGCAGGCGGTTGTCTGGTGACAGAAACAAACAATATCGTGACAAGATGGAAGCAGTACTTTGAAAACCTGCTTAATGTGCGCACCCATCAACCACAAATAAACGGACCAGACGTATATCAGATCCCAGAGCCCTCTTTCAATGACGTTGTAGGCGCAATAAATCGATTGAAAAACAAGGCTCCCGAAGTCGACTGCTTACCGGCAGAGCTTATGAAGCATAGAGGAGAGGCAACCGCTCGGTAGATCCACCAACTGATAAAAAAAAAAGGGGTAAGGAAGTCATTCCGGAAAAATGGAAAACCTCAATAGTCGTCCCCATTTTCAAACCAAGCGACAGATCTGACTGCGAAAACTACAGAGGAATATCATTGCTCCCAACCACATACATAATACTGTGACGCATATGACAATCAGTACTAGAATATTCGAGAAAGTCCGAAACAAGGTACTAGAATATTCTAGAAAGTAATGGAAAACTGGAGACTACGAACAGTAGAACATTCAAGGCTATGGAACGGACGGAAACGAAACGCCGAATCAGAATGAGGAAACGGTATAAATACGTCGCACACAGATCATGGCGACAAGTAAGAAGTAAGCAGAGAAAGTAAGCAGTGAAGCAAGAGATAAGTCAAGAAATCGTTAAGTGTACGGTAAAAGTAACGGTTGTTATTAGCGGACTAATAAAGTGGTCAACGAGCGACCAAATGTTCACAGCAAGACAACTGCTGGAAAAGAAGTGGGAATAGGGAGAGACGGTTCATCAACTGTTCGTTGACTTCAAAAAAGCCTACGACTCAGTCGCAAGGCAAAGACTTTACCATATTGTAGTTGAGTTGGGAATCCCGAAAAAATATGCCGCCCTCATTCAAATCTGCATGAACGAAAATAAAGGGCGAGTTAGAATAGAAAACCACCTCTCAGAACCATTGAGATTCCGGGACGGACTAAAACAGTGGGATGGCCTCTCACCATATTTTTCTAACCTTGCGACTAAGTATGTCATCAGAAAGATACAAGACGAAACATGGCCGGATCATCCCTGAATGGGGTCACACAAGTGCTCGCATATGCGGATGACATCGCCGTTTTGGGGGATAAACTTGAAACTGTAAGTAAAAACGGTAAAATCATCATGCAAGAGGCAGAAGAGGTGGGCGTACAAATAAATGAAGATAAAACAAAATATATGATTACGGCGAGAGCAGGTGGACCTCGAGGAACACACATAAAGGTCAGAGGCAAGATATTTGGAAATGTTTAAATGTTTAATTTAAATATCTGGGAACAATACTGACGGCCAGTAACGAAATGTCGAAGGAATTTAACAAAAGACTACACTCCGGCAACGCTAGTTGGCATGCAGTCAGTAAACTGCTGAAATCCAAACTGCTATCACGTACCAGGTGTACCGGTATAAAGTGGACGTTTTTAAAAGTAAAAAACATTTTATTCGAAGTATTGGCCATTGCTTTCTACAAATTTCGACCATCTCTCTGGCAATTTGTGGATACCACGCTAATAAAACCGATCGTCTTTTGAGGCAAACCATTCGGAGACCTAATTTTCGACTTCTTCGTAGGAATTGAAATGCTGCTCAGCCAAGGCGGGTCCCATTGATGAAAACAAATGGTAGTCGGAACAGGAACCGCTGGCGGAAGAGTCGGAAGGCGCCAAGCCTGGTGAATAAGGCGGGGGGGGGGGGGTAACACCTCCCAGCCGAGAGCTTTTATTGTTTTTTTGATGGGTTTTGCTGTATGACTCGGATCATTATCATGCAACGAAATTACCTTTCCGTGTCTTGTGGCCCATTCTGGTCGTTTTTCGATCAATACATGGTTCAAATTGATCATTTGTTGTCGGTAGCGATGCGAATCAACAGTTTCGCCAGGTTTTAGAAGTTCATTATACACCACCCCCTTCTGGTCCCACCAAACTCAGAACATTGTCTTTTTTCCGAACCGATCAGGCTTTGCAGTCGATGTTGACGCTTCTCCTGGATGTGCCCATGATTTTTTGCGATTGGGATTTTTAAAATAAATCCATTTTTCATCATCAGTCACAATTCGATGCGATACTGACTTCCTTTCGTGTCGTAGAACAACGTTTCACACGTGGTGTTTCGCTTTTCCATCTGCCTGTCATTCAATTCATGTGGCAGCCAGTTTCCACACTTTTGGATCTTTCCCATAGCTTTTAAATGGACAGAAATTGTTTGTTTTTGACTTAGTGTCATCTTGATCCAATATTGCTTGCAATTCGGCGTCTTCAAACTTTTTTGGTGGTCTTCCACGTTCTTTATTTCGTACATCAAATTCATTATCTCTGAACCGCTTGAACCATCTTTTGCATGTTGCTTCCGATAGAGCATGATCATCATAAGCCTCGACAAGCATTCGATGCGACTCTGCAGCACTTTTCTTTAAATGAAAACAAAAAATTAATTCTTTCCGCAACTCATCATTTTCTGGTACAAAATTCGACATTTTTAACAGGTTAAAAAAAAAAGATGTTTGTACAATGACTTGATGCATACAAAATATGTTTGACAGGTGTCATAGCAACCAAATAAAAAAAAATATGAGGGCTCGTTCACAACAAACGTTCCCTATCGATACATTTGTATCTTGACGCTCACTTCAGACCGGTACACCTGGTAATATAAAGCTCCGTGTTTATAGAACTTTAATCATATCGATTGTTCTATACGGATGCGAAACATGGGTTCTCACAGAACGGGAAGAAAACAAATTCCGCGTATTCGAGAATAAAGTTTTAAGGGGTATCTTTGGCGGTAAATATGACGAGGAGGGAGGACAATGGAGGAAACTCCACAACCACGAATTGGAAGAGCTATACCGCAAACCTACAATAGTGAAAGTAATCAGGTCGCAAAGATTAAGATGGGCCGGACAGTTGGCGCAAATGGGCAACAATAGGACCGTGCGTAGAATTCTTGCCAGTTGACCAAAGGAAAGGGGACCGGCAGGACGGCCGCGACGGATATGGGAGGACGAAGTTAGGTTTGAATTGGAGGAGATCGGATCGGATGGTCAAGCGTGGAATGAGAGTGCACAGGACAGGAACCGATGGCGGAATAGAGTTGGCGAGGTCCTGAAATTCCTACATGCCAATAAATAGTAATATTTATTCTTTCACAAAGTCTTTTGACTGCTTTTGGGCAATATAAGTATATGCTAAGTTTGTCTTTCTAGTGGTAACCAACAAATTCATAAATTAACAGGTAAGGAATCAATAAATAAATAAATACGATTAAGAAAATAAATGACGTAATAAATATGTAAATAATTTACAATGTGATTAATAATATAAGTGAATTAATAAATATGTAAATAATTTAAAAGACAAGAAAATGAATGAACTAATAAATATGTTAATAAATACATAAAACAATAAGTTTAATACAGGGGTCTAAAATAAAATAAAAAGAGAAATTATAAGTTTATCGATAAACCGCACACTTGTTAGTTAACTGCGTTATTATTAAAGGGTAGTCAAACAAATTGGATGTAAAATTAATGGGGAGTGTTGTCAAAATAGATTCGTTGGCATGCAAATTTAGAGTGTCACCCCGGGTGCCAACATTTTACTTTGAAGAAAACATGAATGTTCACAAAATTTAATTAAACAGTGTTATTTTGATATCATCTGATATTAAATATATTTTTGAGAAAATAATCTATTATATAAAATCCTTTCTAGTAATTCCTAACTCAAAAAGCTACAAAAATATTCGGTGACCAATTGCAATCCATTTAAGTTTGTAACGCAAAAACTAGGAGATAATTCGAAACTGGCAGTTTTTGGTAATATGCTTACTACGGGATAGCTCGCAGTTGGCAGTGAATGGGGATTAAGAATCATTTTCAGCATAGAGATTTGTAAATTTTTGATGTGAGAATGTGCATAATCCTACATTTAGAAATACGAAATTGTTTGTGCTGTAAAGAAAAAAAAAATCAACGAAAAATTTGCAGAAGTACCAAATACTTTGCAGACCAACTGAAACTAATGGCAACAAAATAAGTAAACCCAAGAAAAAGAAACGAAAAATGAACTGTAGATATAAATAACACATATAGAAATACTACCGATAGAAATTGTACCCCAGAAAAAAAGAGTTGTTGAATAGCACACACGCCTGAAATCAACGCTTGTTTATCTGTAATCAATTTATTCTAAGCTTCTTTCGTAGTGTAATCGGAAGCAAAACTAATTGTTGAGTTATAAATTCATCATAATTGCTATTATTATTCGTATACAAAAGTGTGTTCCTGTTTAATTCCAATGATTATCATCGATTTGCCTTAATCATCTCACCATTTTACAAAAATTCCACTTCTCTTTTTATAGTGTATTCTCTAACACGACTATCGAATACAAATGGTATAATTAAATTCAACAGTCCGCCATAACTTATCGCCCAAGTATCATCACAAGATTTTCCACAGAGATTCTGCAAGTGGTTCTGGAAGTGCTAAAGTCTCTGTGTCATGAATACTATAATACCCGTACCCGTCACCTTCATAAGAAATCACATAAATTGGAACTCGAATATATCTTAAACTGCATTTCTTGGTCTAAACGTCTCTCAACATCATGTTAATTTATAGCTCAAGATATTTTGTTTAAATGGAGCAACATTTCAGACATTAAAAATAAATGATTACCCGTTGAGCCAAGACGCCCCTGATCGATGAATACCGTGCTTTATTACACTCAAGACTTTTCTGGTTTCAAGGTCAGTTTTCTCAACTAATTCTCTCGTTTATTTTATAATACAATAAATCGTTCCTTCTTCATGAATAGTAAGGAACGAGAAAATGTATGAAATGTTCAGCCAAGATTAGTTCTGCTCACAATATTCTTTGTAGAAGCCGCTCTGGCTCAACTGATAAGAAGAGTGATATATATGAAAGCGTGTATAGATTAGGTTCAATTGATAACTTTGAGGTATTGTGGCAATTGATCAATAAAGTTTCTATCAAATTGTGGATTTAGATTTTATTAGCTTGGGAAACTAAAATTACATACTTTTTTTTCTAGACAAAAGATGAACTGTAATAGACTACTTGAATGTTATTTGTAAGTCCTCAGTAAGAAAACTGCAGACTGAAATATTATCAATCATCATCATCATCGGCACTATAACCGGTCTTGGCCTTATTTGGCAAGTCCTGAGGCTTGTTAAATTTTTACATAATGATTTGTTTTTTTCGGGCAAGGTCATTAGTCTTGCGCCAGAGGCTCCCCGACGGGGAATCGTCTCCCCCGCGACAGGCGGGTATACTAACCACTATACTATCGAGGAGCTGAAATATTATCAATACTGATGCGTTAAAACTCAGATTCACTAGATAAGGGGATTGAAGAGGACTGGCAGCTGGCATTCGTGGGTTCAACAAGCGACTTTGTGCTATTACGAAACTCAGGAAATAAACTTTCTATTTATTCCTGTACATTTTTTGCCAATCTCGAAATCCGAAATTGTCGATACCTCGCGTTTCCATACCATCTTCAACTTACCGTGACCCGAATGTGCTTTAACATTTAAGGGTACCTCAAAATGTCTTCCATAAGAGTTTCAATGAAAACAAAAATCCCATTTCAGAAGGTTGTTGACCTACGCAGAATTTAGAACCATCGGGTTTTTTCGTAAGAGAAAGAAAAGAATAAGTTGTTAGTCTATTCAGTTATCTAATCTTTTATGTCTTCGTTGAAGGAGTTCTTATCGAAAATATTATTTAAAACACTACAAAGCAATTAAAATGGAAGAGAATACTGTCAATGTTAACGAGTCATGAATGCCTTAAAATTCAGTGGTTCAATTGACAAGTTGCGATGCAACTGTGAAGACACCGTGCTATTGAGGCGATTGTGCAATAACTCTACTAAATATTCCAATAAAATTGTTTCTAGCTGTAAAACCTGATGTTAATCAATTTTAATATGTTTTAGCTCTATGCTAAATGTAAAGCCATTGTTGTGTGTTTCTATTCATATAACTAAAACATTGTTAGTCTTAGTCTAGTCGGTCGTTATGTTAAGCCTCTATCAATAAAGAGGAGCGAAAAGGTTAAGAAGAAAGCAGCTTGAAAAAGAATCAATATAGGCAAAAATATTGAAAAAATATAAATCCATTTAAAACTGAATGGGTCAACTGATATTTGGTATATGCATAAGTAAGTTTTTAGGTGGATGTGTTGCAATTCATCTTCAGAGCTAAAGAAGTTGTGACGTTTCAACCAGATACACACGACCAATAGTGAAGAACAACACCACCAAAAGCACATCCATTAAAGCCGTATACCATAGCAATAATATAGCATTTCCACATCAGTCGAATGTACTTGAGTTTAGAAATCGAATTCGTACACGTGGCAGTGGCCTGATGCGTTGAGTTTTGGTTGTATACTGTAGTGATTCTAACCGTGATAGCGTCGGTTCGAATCACACGCTCCTTACTGTCGTCACAAACGCTATAAAGTCACATTTTCATACGATATCGTATTCAATATCTAATTTCAAACAATAAGCACACCAACTTTTAGTATGAGAAAACTCTAAACCGACCTATTTTGACCGACTCCGATAAACGCCTTCACCAACAGGACACCCGCCTATCTAAGATCGATATCAATTAATTATTGTGTACTCTTCCAACGACCAAAGAAACGGTGGTTTCACTTTTACATCGTTCTCCTAACGGGCTTATATTGCCCGACTCCGATGAACGGCTTCACCAACATGACATGACATGAATAACGTCTTAACCACTACTCTAGGTCTGTAAGGTTTTTATGTTGTTAATTTTAAGCTTGCATTAAGCTAAATAAGAATGGGGGCTCCGCCTTCAATCAATCAATCATACACGTTTCTAAGATCGATAATTATTTTGTCCTGTCTACGACCAAGAAAAGTGTGGTTTCATTTTTACATCGCATCCTACCCCCGCCCGGATGCATCCCACACAGGCGCAAAATACTACCAAGGTGGACGAGTGTATGGATCACGATCACTCAGAAATTTCACAACTTTACGATTCTCCTTTTTCGCCCATGCCAATTATGATGTCCTTTGTTCCTTCTACTTTTCAGTTTCGTTTCCCATGACCTTCGTTGCATGAGCAAACAATGGATCTATTAGCACACTTGCTAAGATCACCACGGAGAGATCCTCTCCAATTCACCACCACAAAGGGAGACTTCACGTTTCTCTCATAGAAAAGAAAACATACTTAGCTGGGAGAGTATTCACAGTCAGTGGAAATTCAACCACCAACCAGCGGAGTCGTCTTGTAACCACCGCCGCGTGCACACGGGGGGAGGGGGTGGTGAAGGGGGGGGGGGGGGGGGGGGGGTCCCCAATGCAACCATTATCCCAAGACTTCAACCATTAGGTATATCAAGTGATTGGAAGGCGGTAAGTCCCTACATTTTATAAATAGGAACGCTAACGTGAAGCTAATCAATTCTAAGTTTGCAAAAGCTGAAAACGCCACCTTTAGTTACGTTAATTTGTCATTGACCGGAGAGGACACAACTCGGAAAGAAATGACCCTCACAGTGATGATCACGCCTCAAAACATATATTAAAAACATATTTCCCATCCCATACCACGGCTTCTGAACCTCACCCTTTATAAAAGGAAATATGGTAAGCGGGAGAGTTCTTCTCATTTTACTTGAACTTTGAAGTTAGTCGGCGCCCTCCTAAATTGCTTGTTTTTCCGGAACGAGCCAAGCTCCGGAAGATGATCAAAGATTTCTTCCAGACAATTCATGGAGCTATCTTAATGAGATGATGGTGCATCGAGCGACTGGACAATGGTACACAACCTACCCCTCAACACCAGAAATGAAAATAAAATTATTAAAAGTGGTCTTATGCAAAGCTTAAATAAACGGTCCGGAAAAGTGTTTATAGTACTCATAACCGGTTAGTATAGTTACCGTAGGCTCTCTATTTTAAAAGGATTGCTATACTTAATTTCACATTCTGCGCAAATCTTCAGACAGCTTTTCAGATATATTTTACCACACTAAAAACACTAAATATAGTACCGTCTATCAACTCACCAAAAGGGTGGTGAATAACCGCTTTCCAGATTCATACGAGCTGACCGAATGAATGCAGAAAAGTTAATTAGTTTGCTTGGCAAAATACAAGCAAACTCGAAAATTACCTTTTTGATCTCATTCAGATCTAGCTACCAAATGGAAGTCCAGAAATGCGCTTGTAATTACTGTAGCAATGAACATTCACTCGCCGGAATTAAATCAAGAACCACAAGTAACACTAGTTCACTCAAGAAAACACTCGCGAGCTTGCGTTAATTATAAATTTCCCACGAATATTCGAAGCAACTTTCTTGCAGCTATGTACTTTTAATTTGATTTTGTTAGTTTAGTAGACCGTGGATTCGCCCATGTTTGTTGAGAATGAGCTTCTCAACCGCAACTGACTTATTCCACAATGTGCACTTCTATTCGCCAGAAGGATGTTGTTTTTCACATTCTCACAGAACAGTAAAGTGACTAGAAAACCAAATGTCCCTAAATCCTCATGGAAACACCAAACATTTACAACTTCTACACCCACACATATACTAACGAGCTACTCTCAGAATAAAAGGATTGTGATTCGTGGAAGGCCGACGAAAGCAGAGATCTACGTGAATAAGTTAAGCGATGGAGTTTACAGAACAACCGCAAAATACTGTCGAGCATCTCTCCACTTTTACTACTCTTCAATATCTAGCCATTCACGTAGTCAAAGCAATAACTTTGATGAGATTTGGTCGAGTGCCCACATACAGTTCCTTTTTTGTTACCTCGCTTCTTACGCGCACTGGATTATGATGCTTTCCTTGTATGAACGAGCTGTTCCTCTAGTTGAGGAAGTCGAACTTTTGTGTACAGAAGTAGTTTTAAGTGGCATTTGGTTACCTCCATGGCTTTTACCAGCTATTGTTGTGATTCTAGCCTCTCTGCATGAAGAGCATCGTGGTTTTAATGGATTAGAATAAGATTGAATGTTTCACATATTGTTGGAACTTCAAAACTATCGCACTTGTCATTTCTCAAATTGCGTAAGGTTTTTTTTAACCAAATGGTTACGATGTGTTAACCCTAAGAAGGACTTTTTTGTGGGTAAGGATTTTGCAATTGATGCATATAACTATACGCCTCAGCGGCAGAGTTGGAAAGGTATGTGAGTTCAGACGTTCAAATCACGTCTCTGGGTGATTATAGTGGTTAGGCAATCAACTTACTGTACAACTAATAGAGAATTAATTTCCGATGGTTTCAGATTTGTTAACGTATAAGGCAAAGTTTTCAACAGTTTCGGCCGGGTGGGAGTCATCTCTCACCAAAGTAGATACAACAATACAAGGTTTCTGATTTTTTTGAAAAGGTTTCCTTTTTATTAATCTCAAAAGACATAACGCTGCGACAATTTAGTAGATATCGCACACAGTTCTACAAACAGTTTGACCACATCACGTTTCCATCAAAAAGATTCATATAAGACGATGCACCAGTTTATCCGAATTCTAACTTTAGTAAATATACTAACATTACGAAATGTGAACACTTGAGAAACGAAGTGTTTTAAAATGTTATTAGTAATGATACCGATGAGTAATCAGAAAGAATTCATTTAAATTGTGTTTATACACGACCGCTGGGTTTGAAGCGAGAGTGATGTTTGAAAATGTGGAGAAAGATAGAGAATGCAGGGGTCAGCCAGATAATCGATTAAGTAATTCTGAAAGCCATTGTCATCCTCGGACAAACCAAGGAGCCCGGCTAGGGGGAAACGTTAGTAGTTGCCTAGAATGAATCGATATGGAGGCAGCTCAAGTTGCTAATGCTGAACGAACATTCTGTGGTGACACGGTTGTGACACAAGATAGCAACACACGACGATATCGTGTTTGGAACACTACATAAAAACGCACAAGGTCGTGGTCGACAAGTATTACAATAAACGACGACGAGATCGTAGTTGCAAAACAACCTAACAGATGTACCGGTCTGAAGTGAACGTCAAGATACAACTGTATCGATAGGGAACGTTTGTTTTGAACGAGCCCATATATTTTTTTTATTTGGTTGCTATGACATATGTCAAACATATTTTTAGTATACATCAAGTTATTGTACAAACAACTTTTTTTTCTAATCCTGTTAAAAATGTCGAATCTTGATCATGCTCTATCGGAAGCAACATGCAAGAGATGGTTTAAGCGGTTCAGAGATAATGATTTTGATGTGCGAAATGAAGAACGTGGAAGACCGCCAAAAAAGTTTGAAGACGCCGAATTGCAAGCAATATTGGATCAAGATGACACTTTAAGTCAAAAACAAATGGCACAAATGTTAAATGTTGCACAACGAACAATTTCTGACCGTTTAAAAACTATGGGAAAGATCCAAAAGTGTGGAAACTGGGTGCTACACGAGTTGAATGACAGGCAGATGGAAAAGCGAAACACCACATGTGAAACGTTGCTTCTACGACACGAAAGGAAGTCAGTATTGCATCGAATTGTGACTAGTGGTGAAAAATGGATTTATTTTAAAAATTCTAAACGCAAAAAGTCATGGGTACATCCAGGATAAGCGTCAACATCGACTGCAAAGCCTGATCGGTTCGGAAAAAAGGCAATGCTCTGTGTTTGGTAGGACCAGAAGGAATGGTGTATCATGAACTTCTAAAACCTGGCGAAACTGTTGATTCGCAACGCTACCGACAACAAATAATCAATTTCAACTATATATTGATCGAAAAACCACCAGACACGGAAAGGTAATTTTGTTTCATGATAATGCTCCGAGTCATACAGCAAACCCCATCAAAGAAACAATAAAAGCTCTCGGCTCTCGCCGTATTCGCCGGTCTTGGCTCCTTTCGACTGCCATTTGTTTTCATCGATGGGGCACGCATAGGCTGAGCAGCATTTTAAGTTCTATGAAGAAGTCGAAAATTGGGTCTCCGAATGGTTTGCCTCAAAAGACGGCTGGTTTTATTAGCGTGGTATCCACAAATTGCCAGAAAGGTGGTCGAAATGGTGTAGAAAGCAATGGCCAATACTTCGAATAAAATGTTTTTTACTTTAAAAAAAAAAAACGTTTTTTACTTTAAAAAAAAAAAACGTTTTTTACTTAAAAAAAAAAGTTTACTTTTTAAAAAAAAAGTTGTTTACTTTAAAAAAAAAATGTTTTGTTTACTTTTAAAAAAAAATGTTTTGTTTACTTTGAAAAAAAAAAATGTTTTTTACTTTTTAAAAAACGCTCACTTCATACCGTTACACCTGGTATATATATTGGGTGGGCCATAAAATGTTTGCACATTGAAACAGGAATGGAAATAAAACGACAAATGTTATTTTTTTGATCATTAATTTAACGTAATAAACGTTTATTGAAATTTATTTTTTTTAAACGACATCGTCGAGAGGTGCCCCGTCTCGTCCTTGGCACTCCTGCAATCGACTACGCAAACTTTGGAAAACTCACTGACACATGCTGCAAGGTATCGCGGCTATCTCCTCCTGGAGGCTCGAACTTCTTGACCCAAGCTTTCATTAAATTAACACTTGGATACTCACTTATTCAATTCAATAAGCGATGTACAGTAACGTAGATTCGTTGTTTTTGTAAAATTGTTTTACACAAAAAGCACGCTGTTTTCACGTGAAGTTACGAGTTACAAGTACGTCTTACAAGTACAACAGCACAACTGTATTAAATGCAGGTAAATAGGGAAGAAAAGGATCATCATCATCATCATCATCGGCACTATAACTGGGAGACGGTCTTGGTCTTATTTAGCAAGTCCTGAAGCTTGTTAAATTTTCCATAATGATTTGTTTTTTCCGGGCAAGGTCATTAGTTTTGCGCCAGAGGCTCCCCGACGGGGAATCGAACCCCGGTCTCCGCGTGGCACGTGGGTATACTAACCACTATACTATCGAGGAGCCAAGAATAATCATAGGACATAATAAATATTCGATTAAGGAAAATAAGCCCATTTTTTAATACCGCGTTTTTGATATTCTCCTTCCTTTTACTTTGACGTTAATCGATTAGGGATTTGTACTGGGCAAAACTCTAACGCCCGTTTATCCAGAGAAGTGTCCGGCTCTGGAGGTACAATCGCTCGAATTAGAAGAGATCATCGTTGGCCGGCCAGTGGCGGAAATAACAGTCCGCTAAGGCGAAACTATTGGGACGTCAGTGAAGAAAGCGCCGTTCGCGATTCGGTTTAGCCCTTTTATTGTTGCGTTAACAGTTTTTGGTCCTTCGAGCCGGATCTCGGCGATAGAACGACAATGCCGATAACGAGATCGGCTAAAGCAAAGAGGACGCTGCCGTTCCCTACGGGAGGACTGTCTACTTAACCTGGAGTGGGCAGTACCGGACAAGGAGTAAGCGCCACAGGAGAAGAATCCCCCACACGACTTGGAGGAGATGACGACGGACCTGTCGGAGCGCTTGCCGGAAGGAGGGAACCGGCACACGTTGCGAAAGCCCCACACCCCCAGGCTGGGGACCGATCCAACCCAGAAGACCAGCGTCGCCGGGGAGGACAAAGACCGGAACCGTGCCAAGATCAAAGCGCAGCACGGAACACGAGGCACAGGCTCGAGAGGGAGCTCAGTAAGGTCATCATAGCGTGGCGAGATAGAAGCAAGTATGGAAGTCGCTATGCGAGAGCTGGAAGTCGCCGAGGCAAAGGCGAAAGTGGCCCGAGCGAGACTTGAACTGGTGGGAGCAAGTTCCGAGGATGAGATTAGCCAGAGCGAGGCTAACAAAGACGAGTACCAGCAGAGCCCTTGCGATCCATCGGGCAATCTAACGCGGCTGGGCGAAGGAAGACGAGAGGAACCAGCCCACGAGGACAGGTCGCCGCATCACGAAGTAAGGAGCGACACCCAGGACCTGGCCCAAGCCATTGCCAGACTATCACGAGCACCCCCCGGCAAGAAGAGTAATCCATGCCGTTCGAGAAAGTGGCCCACCTGGCAACGGAAGCAAATTAGAATGTCCAGTTTGCCTCAGAGAGCACGTCTTCAAATGCCCCATATTTGAGGGGGCCGGTAATAGCGGGTAATGGGATCTGGCAAAAAAGGCAAGGCTTTGCTTTAAGTGCCTTCGATCCAAACACCGAAGAGCGGTCTGCCGGGCACCACCGTCGGTAAGTGCGCAAGAGAGCACCGCGTCACCCCCCACACAGATGAATTTTCACCAAGGATAACACCAAGAAGAGAAGGGAGGTCACGCCATGACAGCTCCCCATCGAACAACGATTGCGAAGAAACCAGAAGAGGGGTAGTTACTGCCATGCGCACCGTTAGTGGCACCATAACATACCTGAAGATGGTTCCAGTTGATCTCTACGGACCTAAGGGATCGGCCCGGGTACTGGCTCTGCTTGACGAGGGATCAACCATTTCGTTGCTAGACTCGTCAATAGCCGAAAAGATCGGTGCGAGAGGCAGACAGGAAGCGCTCGTTCCGGAGACAGTCGGTGGATCGGCCATCAAGAGGAATGATTCGCAAAGAGTCCAAGTGCGAATAAAAGGAGCCCACAGCCGAAATGAAAGATCGATAGAGGCAAGAACCATCACTAATCTCAAATTTACAAAGCGGGAAGTGATGAAAGAGACGATCGAGGGACGCAAGCACCTGCAAGACCAGTTGACCTACACACAGCAGGGCACGACAACTGGGGCCTGATAGTTACGAGAAGGCTGAGAAAAGGGAGAAGCACCAAACCAGTTGCTTCATTTAGCAGTTGGGATGGGTCTTGCACGTGTGTGAGACCAGGAACAGCGCGCCAACGAGATCTGTTAACTACGGAAGGACGAAGAGAGACGAGACGAAATTGCTCGTTAGGCATCACTTCGAAACCAAAGCAACAAGAAGTGGACCTAAACCTAAACCACAAACAGAACGTGCCCCGCGTAGATCCGGAAGGCGCAGTAGAAAAAGAATTGACAACTCCGCCAACACTACGTTCCACCGGAACATCAAATTGACGAAACAAAGTTGAAAATGTATCCTACATCAGTGAGAGAGAAGCCATTTACACCGACCCAACAACCAAGTACAAATACTAGTGGTGCGGTATCGAAGAGAAGTTGCTGCCTTGGCGAAAACATGATGGCCAATCCGAAGGCAGTGCAAATCAACCGATGAGTCTTTACGAAAACGAACACTATCGCTGCTGCGGGAAAACAAATCAATGGATTCATAAAGCTCTGGAAACGAATGCTGAACAATTCGAAACTGAATACTATCGTTGGGATGTTAACCAGATACCCGTGAATGGGGTTACGTATGGTTATGAAAATGGAGTACGGACATACACCGACAAGGATGGAGCTATATTCCATTGGGACACCGAGAAGAAAACATGGATTCCGAAAATCGATGATGACTTTATGGCAAGGTATCAAAGGATTTATGGCCTTATTGACAACACGACACCAACGGCGGGACAGAGAACAGAGAAACGAACGAAATCGCCAAACAAGGTGGTAAAGGAAGCGGTCAAAACAAATCCGCCGGCAGAGATTGGTGCTGGTAAAATAAAAGCTGCTACAGAGCCACCACAATGGTTCGATTTGGAATCGAACGACGAAGAATGCTTCACGTCGAACCACTTCCTGCTGGGGCGCCATTGCCGTGCGACGGTACCCGATGAGTTCGATGACCACGACCTTGTTGGTAGGACGAGCTGGAGAACAGCGCAGCGGCAGACGGACCATCTTCCGAAGAAGAAGGGTAAAGGAATACCGGCCTACCCCGATGACAAGAGGGATCTACGGACGAGATATCACCGACCCACAAGTTGGAGATGTGGTCCTGGCGGTGGATCCTTCACTACCCCGCAGTACCTGGCCCGGCGGGGAAGTACAAGCTGTATATCCCGGACCCGACGAAAGGATGAGAGTCCTGGAGTTGGGGACGACATAAGGGACACTGCGAAGACCAACCCGCCGCGTCGTAGTGCTAGTTCCAGCGACAACATCGCCGCAACACGAGGAAGTGCTTCGCACTGCGGGGGAGACTGTTAGCGATGCATCACGAATTCCCACGAAAGGAAAGACAAGCTCCAGCACACCATTTCCAGGGAAACGACGATCAGCGGCGCACCGATTCCAAGCCACTAAGAAAAACAGCATCCAGGAAACGAGCGAAAGAGGGGACAGCTGCGGGCCTATATAAGGCGGGCACATCCGTGGAGCAGCAGCAGCAGTACACACCGACCAAAGCGCAGATTATCAGACGCCAAAGAAGTGATCTGCGTTTACTTCCGCACTCAAGACCTACCGGTCTTGTGTGATTTCTTTCCCACCATTACCCCATCCAAGTAGTTAGAGAACAATTGAACTAGCCCTGTCCACACTATCCTTAGATACGTCCTTCCCCTTTCTTTTCAGATATCTTGAGACCGAGCCCAACATCTCCATGGATGTGGGTGATTCTGGTTATCGCAAGACGACCAGAAGCCAGAGACAAGATAAAGGACACATTTGTCCTTATCTCCCTAATGTCGGCCTCTCGCCACCCCATTTTTTTTTTTTTTTTTTTTTTTTTTTTTTTTTTTTTTGGAGCAGCAGGAGTTGTCGAAGGAACTCCTACCCAATCAGTCTTGATTAAGACCAGCTCCAGAGAGAATTAACAAATAATAAAGAATAATCATCACATAATAAATATTTGATTAAGGAAATTAAGCAAATTTGTTGTACCGCGTTTTTGATATTCCCCTTCCTCTTACTTTGACGTTAGTCGATTATGGATTTGTACTGGGCAAGACTCTGAAGCCCATTTATCCAGAAAAGAGTCCGGCTCTGGAGGTACAATCGCTCGGATTAGAAGAAATCATCGTTGGCCGGCCAGTGGCGGAAAATACAGTCCGCTAAGGCGAAACTGTTGGGATGTCGCTGAAGAAAGGCGCCGTTCGCGATTCGGTTTAGCCTTTTTGTTGTTGCGTTAACATGTGCAAAGAAAAAACTTTTTGGAAACGAACAATTGTACCAATAATAAAACGTAGTCTATAATTTTGCTTTATCAAGACCTCCATAGTTATTGACATGCCCAGATTTGTTTTATTAGCAATAGCACTAATTGAGCGAAAACAATGGATGAGAATGCTTGCCGGGACAAATTTATCACTATCTCCCACTTAACCCTTTAATGGTAGGCTCGGGTCGAGAGGTATTTACTTATTTACTTCTATTGTTCAAGTAAATTAAAAAATCATTAATGTAGCGATTGGTCCTGATACAAAGACAGTTGGTGAAGCAACATGGATTTTTTTCTTTGTAACACTTTTAAGTACTTTTTAAAGCGTCGAATGACCCTACCATTTAAGGATGCCAAAAATGACCCTATCTTGGAAGAATTAAAAAACAATTATTTAATTTTAAAAACTAAAGTCAACGAATATTCGTGAGGTACTTCTTGGTTATCAAAAACTTTTCCAGACACTAAAATAATTCAACCGTTGAAGGTCTCCAGCACATTCGTGTAATTTAGTTGGAGCTACAGTCAAATAAATTAACGAAATCAACTGTGATGCTCACAGCTAAATGTGAGCCACCGATTGCACAAGCCGCTGTAATATGTTAAATACCAGGCAAATGTAATGGGCAGGAGTAAGCTCACTATAATACAGGAGATCAGCACATATTCATAACGCGTTGTATGTGAAACTTTACCTATGCAATTCCGCACATTTCAACCAACAAATATAAGAAGTTGGTATGAGTCACGCCATTTTAATTTACACATCTACCAGATTACGGAATTCCAACTATCCAAGATTAGAGAAAAACGTCTCTTGAAAGCCAAAGCCCATTAAATGGCCCAATTTTTTGTGTATGAATGTAGAACATATGAAATAAAAAACAAAACTTATGATGATGCCTTTAGAATCATCCCGCTCTCTCCAAACGACGATAATGAAGACATACCCTGCAATCCACAACATCTAAAGATCGTGTAACACGATCTATCCGCACATGGGACAATTCATGTTTGACCGGAACTCGCTCTCCGCTAGAGCGGCATGGCAACAATGACCATGAATCACAGTCGAACTTAACCACTAACTGATCATCTTTCGCGCCATAAAGTAGCAAAGCCGACCGCAATAGCCCATTGGTTCCGTATCCCCCTTAAAAAAAGACAACCAGTGCATCCCATCCAATGATGAACAATGATCAAGCCACACATCTCAATGAGTTCAATGCAAACCACATTTAGCGAATTCTTTTCAATTCAGTGCCGACGAACTCAACCTTGAAGCCGCCATAAACCCGAATTACCATAAACGATGGACAAGCATATGACGCCGGAATACATCTCGCACCGGGCCCGCGATCCCGCCATCTTCTTCTGCTGTTTTGTTGACACTAACATAAGAAAAAAAACTACTACCATTGGGCTACCTGGTGCTCCTCTAACCATAAATATTAATCACGATACAATTACAAATCCTTTCAGCTGAAACACGCGATTACTTGTAAATCAAATCCAATTGTTATGTAATATTAGTAACCAATCTGCCCAAATAGATTTATAAAAGCAAGTTGAATGAAGCTTGAAGCCGTTGTTGTTGTACTCTGGTACTAATGTTTCCAGTTTCGATGCACGCCGGTACTACGCATCCAAACCAGTGGTGCCCAAGCGAAATTAACAAATATAAATAGATTCACATAAACATGTAACTGCTAGAGGGATTTTGTTGATTTAGAAAAATGCTAATTGCATTGTAGCGAGTTCCAGAAGCTCACCACCATTTTTTTTGCACAAAGCCATTTTGGCAAATACTTAAGATAAGATTGATATGGGGTGTTGGACTTACCTTTTGTAGTATGGGTTTCACTAAAAAATCACTTGGAGATGATGGTTTTCGTTTAATGTTTATTAGAAATGACTTTTTATTTCACTTGATTAATTACTTTTGCTCTAATTATGAAGACTTTATGTAGCTCGCTCCGCGGTACACCACAAAAAACTAATGAATTGCAAATGGCCGATAGGGATGAGCTAGAAAAAACTGCGTAGACATTTTTGTAGAGAAATTTGTAATAGATTTCTTATTAGTGAATAAAATTGTATGACGATTTCATTGGCAGTCAAATGTAAAAGGTGATGATGTATTTTGTAAATTAAAATAAATTCTTAGGCTATAAGGGGTTCAAACTTTATATAATTCGTTTTTTAATTATTTAAACTTTGCATATATATAAAGTCATCCAATTTATAACCGGGATTATGTCACACAAAACACCCTGGGATAATGGTGTCTTTTAAAAAAATGTTTTTTTCTATATTGGTAAAACGGACATCTGTTTTGATGCTGAGGTTAAGCCTCAATTAAGGCATTGATTTGTTGCATTTGCTATCGCCGGTTTTTATTATGAATAAAGGAAGAGCAACGAGGTTGTTGGAAATTCTGTGTTGCGAATGGAATTTCTTGTGTGTAAGAGCTAGAAAGTAGTTTTGATCATCATCATCATCATCAGCACTACAATCGGGAACGGTATTTATACCGTTTCCTCATTCTGATTCGGCGTTTCGTTTCCGTCGGTTCCATAGCCTGGAATATTCTATTACTCATAGTCTCCAGTCTTCCAGTACCTTCTAGAATATTCTAGTACTGATTGTCATATGCGTCACAATATTCTTTATGGTCAATGTTGTATATTTTTTATGAACTTATTGTTCAATGTTATTGTTTCACTTCCTAGATTGCGGCCAACGGTTGTATCCTCTCTCAAATGTGTGATGTTATATTTCCTCCGATGCTGAGGTGGGCAACTCAATAAATGTTATATAAACATAAAAGGTACCAACGCAAATGATGTGGTAGATTTCAGAAGGCTGCGCCAATTGTTACATTTGGTGTGTAACAATAAAATTGTAGTATATGTGGCCAATACTGTGCCCCTGAATACAGCAGTGGCGGGAAACATAGATCGTCCTAATATGTGTCCACAAGCGTCTTCAGTCTGCGCCAGTTGCGATACGTTATATCGTTTTTCCGTTGTAGGACACAGTCAACGGCAGACTACACGGAACCCCAACGGCAGTCTTTGCGGTCGCTCACTCACGCCGTTATTGACCGGACATTCAACTCCCTGAGAAACGGAAATTTAAAGAATCGTACTGGTTACCGTTCTTCTTTCTGAGGATGATCCTCCAACTAACGACTCCAACCACTCAGGAGATCCGTAAGACATCAAGACAAAACGACAGCTCCATTCCAATCACATGCGATTTATTAGACTATTCTTGAATTGATTTATATAAATATATTTACACAAGACGCTTTCATTAACAATTATTTACTAGTTTTACTATACAAAAATTCGCCTTTTAAAATATCTAAATTCTCAAATCGTGTTTTTCCTTCCTTTCTTCTTTATTCACATACATCCCCGCTCGGTGGGACACATGGGATGGGGGAGTTTACCACATAACAGTACTTACTAAATATTTGTAGTTACAACCTAAGATGCTTGTCAAGTAAATAGAGATATTTTGAACTCACATATGCACTCAGAAATGCAAAATGTGACATTTTAGGGCTATAGGAAGTAAAAACTAAAGGGGCTCTAATATTGAAGAATACAATGACTATATCCTGTACTATATTGGCCAATGAAGGGACCGGAGCGAAAATACAGGGCAAAGTCCCTGATTGCTTTCAACCCGGCGAAGGCCAGGATGTTCCTTGTCCCTGTTCAATCCAAGTTGACATGCAGTCTTCACGTGACACCCCTGGATAGCTACTTTGGCACCCGCCAGTAGTGAACTAATGGATGCAGCGACATCCCGAGAAAGGCACCTTGCCCAAAAAAACAAATTATTATGGACAATTTAGCGACTTGCTAAAGAGGCCAAGACCGGACCCCGGTTGTAGTGCCGATGATGATGATGATGATGAAGACATCACACGCGGATTTTCAGTGCCCCAGAAACGAAGATTTTGCTTATTGACGTAACGGCTTAAGTGTAAATGCCCCTCGTCGCTCATGATGATTTTCGATAGAAAATCGTCCTCTTCGTTGTTTACACAATTATTCCACGCTCTTCCGGAGTATAGCGCTCCACTGCTTATCTGTTTGTATACTGCAGTTCAATTCACAAATGTCAAATATGATTGACGTACGACGCCATTTGTAAAAATTATAACATCTTTCGATAGGGTGATTCATTTTACGCCACCTTGTATAAGAGACTGACAAAATGGCACTTGAGTTAGTTCATTCGCCAAAACTTCATTTTACAATGTAGTTGTGCTTACAGTGCCAGCTCTGCTTACAAAACAAAATCTACATAGAATGACCAAGTAGAGGAGGACTTCTTGATCGGTGAGTAAGCAGTTATCCAAATACTTTCAATTTTGAATTCAAAATTTGTAAATTAATTTCAATTTAATCGTTATTTCCTTCCTATAATCGTGCCCACCGAAGGCAGCCTCATCCACAATCCCAAAGCCAAGGACCGCTTCAAATCGAAAGGCCGCACAAACTTTAAAAAAGAGCACCAACCTGGTGTCTTTGCACGAGACATCAATCTGAAGGAGTTCGTCGGTAATATGAACGAAATAAGGAATATCCAACTTTAAGGCAAGTACCTTGAGTCCAAGTCTCAATAAAATCGTAACCTACGACCGACAGACGTTCTGTAAGGTTAACGATACCGTCAAGGTCAATAAGGTGAATTATTACACATTCGCCCAGACCAACGAAAAGTCGAGGACAATCCTTTTAAAACGAGTCGCTGCTTTTTGGGAAAAGAATGACATCGTTATTGCCCCGAAATTTCCCCTACGTCAAATTCACTGACGTAAAAAATTCTGTCTCTCACAACGATTTATGAAAATCAGACCAGAGAAATATAGCAGGGTGAACGTATGGGAGCTACACTTTGCCCCAGGAGTTGACATAGATTCCATAATTCGAACAAAGTCACTTCCCATCTTGCATCAACAAGTTGTCTTAGAGGTATTTCATAACAGTGAAATACCTCAATGCAGATGCTGCCAAGGTTTCGAACATGTCTCCCGAAACTATAACATGTGCCACCGCTGAGTCCGTTGTGGAAAATACCAAGATATTGGCAAGTGCGAACTCCCACCAGAAAATATGATTCCACAACAAATGTGCAGGATGAGATAACTTTGCAACTGTGACAAGAAAGGATACCCGGTCAGTTACAGGGACTGGCCTAAATATAAAAAGATAGTCCAAAGATCCAAGGAGACTCGAGATAAACAAGAAGCCAAGTCCAACTTCGGTAAACCGGCAACACAAAATTTCATCCAAAATGTATTTACATTCGCTGATAAGGATAAAGGGGTCCAAACAAAGAATATGAAAACTCGTGCGCCACCTCCCCCAAAAAAAATATACAAGTCCCTAAGCGATCCGCTGTACAGGCCAACACCACGCCACAAATTCAAGCGGTGGTACAAAAGCCTCCGTGAAGGTAATCCTCAATACTCGAGAAACTATTTAGTCTCTCCTGCTTGATTGAGAATATTCGACATCGATATATAAAACTAACAACCAAGGGTGAGAGAGATTCACCCGTTTTCATGGCATGTGTAAGACATACTCTCCAAAATGGATCCCAAAATTAAAATTATTCTTATAAATGTCAATTCCCTTGTTTCGCTATCAAAACATAAGATAGTCCCTGACTACATAAAGGATAACCGGGCATACGTGGTAATTGTTACCGAAACTAGGTAGTGTAGAGATAGAGACCTTACCGACAAGTAGAAACGTCGACCTTACCGACAAGTAGAACTATCGCGTTTGGTTACCACCAAGCCAATGGCGGGAGACAGAGGAATGTGTCAGTTGCATAGCACCACCCATACAGAACAGACGTTTATTATACATACTCTACATTTGTAATAAGACAAATATATATCCTCGTGTTTTAACCGTTGTTCTTAATTATTGACTTGCCACCCACTTCCAACAATGGTTATGGGCCCAGTGATACGCAAGTAAAGTGAACAGTTACACGCGTGGCAATCAATAGACGAATCGTTTTTTTGGTGATAGTGAGTGAAAGGTTCCAGCGCTTCGTAATACAATCGAAAAGGTATCGAGGAGAATATTATGAGCAAGATGGGAATGGATCAGAAGTCTTCGATCGATAAATTAAATGGATCGAATTATGCCACCTGGTCATATCAGATGCAGATGACACTGATGGAAGCTGATTTATGGTCCGTTATAGAACCAGGAGAAGGCTCAGCAGCGGACAATGCAACAGAAGCTCAAAAGAAGCAATACGTATCCAGACAGAGCAGGGCTCACGCCAAGATTGCGCTTGCGATTTGCGACGAACAGCAAATGCACATTCGCAACAAAGGATCGGCGAAGGCAGTCTGGGACGAACTGAGAAACCTCTACGCACCGAGGGACAGCAAGTTTCGTACAGTGCAACTGAGAAGAGAACTCTACAACCACAAGATGAGCGACAGTGGAAACATGGAAAATTACTTGGGACAGATCAACAAAACTATAGGCGATTTGTCTAGTGTTGGAGATGTCATAGACGACAGCGACATCGCGATGATAATACTGTGCGGCTTATCCACCGATTACGACAACGTGGCGTCGAATTTGTGTAATCTTCCCGCAGATGAGTTCAAGAGTGCAACTGTAAAAATGAGGCTACTTGCTGAAGAAGCAAGACGCCGAGAAAGCGGTGCAAATAAAGAAACAGTATTAATGGCCTTTAGCAAAAAGAAACATACGAAGGCAGAACCGAAACACGGGGCCAAGCCTGAGAAGAATAAGGAACCGTTTGATAAGAAGAGAGCCAACCCGAAGACTGTATGTTATGCGTGCCAGAAACCTGGACATATTGCTAGATTCTGTCCAGAACGAAAGAAAAAGCAAAACGAGCCTGCAAACTCGAACATAGTGGTATTAAGAACGTCATGCGGCCCAATGGGGATAGGGCGAGACAGCTGGATCATTGACTCCGGCGCGACGCACCACATGACACCGAACGAGAATTATTTCTCAAAAGTAAGTAAGAATAACGATGATGAAATCACAATGGCAGACGGGAGTACAACGCCAACTTTGGGTCGAGGAAGTGCGAGCATAAGGATAAAGAATGCTCCTACTGAGATCACTGAGTTCGAAGCTAGAAACACAATTTTAGCTCCGGGACTGGACTATGGTGTCCTGTCAGTGAAAAGTCTAATCGAAAATGAGAAAAAAGTCATCTTCGACGAAGACGGATGTTCCATTCTGAGCAAAGAAGACAAGTCACTGATCAGGGCACGACTACAGGGCAGGCTGTACACAGTGGACACTGAACCAGGACGAAAAAGCGCATCGTTGAATGCCATATCAAAGGAAGTCAACGTGAAAACCTTAGCACTTGACAAATGGCACTGGAGAATGATGCACGTGAGCAAAAACAAAATCCTGGAGATGGCCAAGAAAGAAGTGGTGATCGGTATGAAAGTAAACAATGAGAATCCGACGCAATGCGATGATTGCTTAGCCGGCAAATCGACCAGACAACCATTCCCGAAACGCAATTTGGCAAGGGACAAAAATGGCAAGACAAACCTCATACTCGACCTGATACATGCAGATTTGATGGGACCACTGGATGAAGCAAGGTGGGGAGGAAACAGATACATGATGAGCATCATAGACGATGCAAGCAGATACGCATACGTGAGTTTCCTACAATACAAAAGCCAAGCTTTTGTGAAATTCAAGAAATGGTTAACTGAAGAGGAAAACCAGACGAACAAGAAGTTAAAGCGACTTAGAACTGACAATGGTCTAGAGTTTTGTTCAAACATTTGGAAACAATATTGTCAGGAAAAGGGTATCATCAATGAGACAACGATGGTGTCATACACCACAGCAAAACGGAGTAGCAGAGAGGCTCAATAGGACGATACTTGACCTATTACGAGCAACGCTACACGACACAGGATTGCCAAAGGCGGCATGGGCTAAACTGGCGGACACAGCTCTATACATAAGAAACAGAGTTACAAATTCTCACGACAACCAGAGGACGCCCTACGAAATTTGGACTGGGAAGAAACCGAACGTGAGTTACTTCCGTGAGATGGGATGTGAGGTATTCGTGCACATACCCCAAGCAAAGAGAAAATCCAAACTCAGCCCCAGAGCGAAGAGAGGAAGACTCATTGGTTACGCTAAGAGAGGACGTGGATACCGCGTGTGGCTAGAAGACGAACAACGGATCGAGGAATCGAGAGACTGCGTCTTCAAGGAAGCACACTACCACGACGAGTCCAAAGTAGCTAACCCGGACGAGGGAACAAAAGAAGATTGCCCAGAAACAGTCCAAACCAAGGGAAAATGAGAGTGAACGAGAATTCGACGGAGATGAGGAGGACACAGTCGCGGAATCATCTACAACGGAGGTAATACAGCTGGACGAAGACGATAATGAACCAGTACCGTCAACACCGAACGTGATCGAAATCGATACCGAGGGGTGAGCGACACGAACAAGGCGAGGAAGACCAAGGAAATGTCCCGAACCCGAAAAAGAACGAGTATCGCACAAAATGAATTTGAAGCCACGAATAAGGGACCAAAACTATTCAGAAATCGAGATCGCTGATAATGCAGAGGAAACGGACGGAGCGGAAACCGTACGCCCAGCATTAGAACTTGATCCGGGAAAATTTCGGAAACAGATAAGGACAAAGCTGAACAGAGAAACCCCAGATTATAAAGCGAACTTATCAACCGTCAACGGAAAGGAGATACCATCGTCTTATCTAGAAGCAATTGAATCTCCAGAATCAGCACACTGGCAGGAAGCGATGAACGGTGAATATGACTCACTGATAAAATACAATTCTTGGAAACTCGTGGATCCGCCAAGCGGAGTGACACCGATAAAGTGCAGATGGGTTTACGCAAAGAAAACAATGGGTGACGCACTGAGGTGGAAAGCGAGACTCGTGGCTAAAGGATGTTCGCAAAGAAAAGGCATCGATTACGACGAAGTATACGCACCCGTATCAAACTTCGAGACAATACGCTTGCTGATAGCGGCTGGAGTTGAAAAGTGCTGGATTATTGACCAATACGACGTAAAGAGCGCTTATCTCCACAGCAAGCTGGAACGAGATGTATACATGTTACAACCAGAGGGCTTCGTCAAAAAGGGTGATGAAAATAAAGTGTGTTGGCTGAAGAAATCAATCTACGGATTGAAACAAAGTGGAAGGTGCTGGAACGAGCACATGAACGAAACACTGACTGAAAAGGGATTCATCAGAAACAAGGTAGACCCGTGCGTTTCCGAACTAAAGACTACCAAAGGACGAGCATTGCTGACAGTTTACGTCGACGATATGGTGATAATTGTCGAAAATGAGGCTACCAGGAAACACGTAGGAGACTTGTTAAACAAATGCTTTGATGTCAAACACTTGGGGAAGTTGACAAACTTATTGGGAGTCGATTTTCACGAAAATCGAGAGGGAAGCATATCACTTTCGCAGGAAAACTACATTGATAAATTAGTAGAGCGGTTTGGACTACAGAACGCCAAAGGATTCCAAACACCTATGGAAGTGAGACCAACATTCCTGGAGGAACAGGATGAGGAAAGTGAAAGCGATCGGCCGTACCGAGAACTCATCGGAGGACTTCTGTACATTTCTCAACGAACACGACCGGACGTAGCATTTCACGTAGCTAAATTGGCACAGTTTTGTACTCGACACAACGAACAACATTGGAGCGCTGCGATGCGAGTACTGAGATACCCGAAAGATACCAAAAAGTTGGTTTTGATTTACAAAACCACAGGAAAGGAGTTGATGGCCTACAGTGACGCAGATTGGGCCACATCAACACTGGACAGGAAGAGTATCAGTGGATACGTGGTGATATTAGCAGGAGCACCAATACTTTTGAGAAGCACGAAACAAACTTCAGTCGCTTTGAGCACAATGAAGGCAGAATATACGGCTTTAGCGGATTGTGCAAGGGAAGTCATATGGATGAGAAATTTGCTGAACTCAGTTGGACTGAACGAACTCGCCAGGGATCAGACGATCATTCTGAGCGATAGTCAATCTGCGATAGCACACGCAGAGAATTACATCAGCAAGAGCCGAACGAAGCATATTGCAATCAAACACCACAACGTGAGGGAAAATGTTGCAAATGGAAGAATTAAACTGAAATACGTGACTACGGATCAAAATATGGCAGATATTTTGACAAAATCACTCGGAAGGAACCAACATGAGATTCACCGGTCCAAGATGCTTCAAGGGCTATCCATGCGAAAAGATCCAAGCTCGGGAGGAGATCTTTCCGAGGGGGAGATTGTAGAGATAGCGACCTTACCGACAAGTAGAACTATTGCGTTTCGTTACCACCAAGCCAATGGCGGGAGACGGAGGAATGAGTCAGTTACATAGCACCATCCATACAGAACAGACGTTTATTATACATACCCTACATTTGTAATAAGACAAATATATATCCTCGTGTTTTAACCGTTGTTCTTCATTGACGTTGTGTCATTGCTCGATTGGGAATTCGTGTTGAATGATATATAGTTTGTTTGTGTGGTACAGTTGAAGGTTAGCCGACAATTGCGGAACTTGAACAGGTCACACTAAATCTTCATTGCATATTCGCACAAGTCATGAATCTCACTCAACGCACTGATCCGCACACCAATTTCAAGTCAATGCTGCACAGCGTTCGGACTTCTTTCACTTACATATAAACACTTACAGATAAACACTCGACTCGCGTACCTATCTGACATATATTTGAAGATTAAATAGTCGAGGAACTGCAGAATTGAACGCTGAGATTAAACACTTGTCGAAGGATGTTGTCAGCTGGAATAATTGTAAAGTACAACTGCGCTGATGCCGAGCGTCGGGGTACGTTTTCACTTCTTCAATACGTTAGATGACAGAGAGCCGTTTGGAAGCCACATTCCTTCAATGTAACTCCTTCACGTAATGTCAATGGATTTGGGAACACCATTTAATTAAAGAAAATGGATAAGATCCAAGATGTCTATACAACCTTCAGGGCCGACGTCTTCAAGAATACAACTCTTGCTAATAAGAGAACCAACGCAACAGTCCATAAATTTCTCAGTTTCGCAACCGGGGATCCACGTGTTGGTGAAGTAAATAGGTCTGTGAAAGTGTGTTGTGACTATGTTAGATCGACATTTGGAGGATCTTCGCGTTCCTGAGTTGAAAAAGGAACTTCAGGACCGGAATCTGGATAGCAGAGAACAGAAGCAAATTCTTCGACAGCATCTGCAATCAGCAATGGAAGAAGAGGGTATTGATGTCGACACATGTTTTTACGATTGGGCCAGACGGTACGGATGAAGAAGAAACAGTGAGTCAAGATGGTGCCAATGTAACGGAGAAGAGTTCGCCACAGTTGGACATTTCGGAGATGTTCAGGATGATGATGACAAAATTGGACGCGCAAGCTACAGATATTAATACAAAATTGGACGCGCAAGTTGCAGATGTTAATGCAAATTTGGATGCCCAAAATTCAAATTTCGACACCCAAAATTCAAAATTCGACGCACAAGCTGCAGATTTGAATGCAAAAGTTGATGCCCCAGAAAATCGGATCAACAAACAGAGAAACGGCAAGCGTTGAATCACTCCTGAACGATTTTTCTGATATTTTTTTGACAGGAAATGATAAATTCGGACGCACCGGTATAGTTAAACATCGCATTGACACGGGTGAGTCAAGACCTATAAAACAGCCACCTCGTCGACTACCGTTGGCCAAACAAGAAGTAGGCAACATGATTCGAGGGGAGTCATCAAGCCCATGGGCTTCGCCGGTAGTGCTCGTCAAGAAGAAGGATGGAACAACTAGATTTTGTGTCGACTACTGCCGATTAAACGTTACGAAGAAGGACAGTTACCCACTTCCTCGAATCGACGACACACTAGATGACCTTTCTGAAGCTCAGTGAAGGAGGAGGACAAGGAGAAGACAGCGTTTACTACCGGAAACGGACTTTATCAATTCAACGTGATGCCTTTTGGATTGTGTAATGCTCCAGCAACGTTTGAATGATTAATGGAAACTGTTATACGGGGACTTACATGGAAGACCTGTCTTGTGTACTTGGACGATATCATCGTTGTTGGGAGGAATTTACCAGAACACATCAATAATCTGCTCTCCGTCTTCGAACGACTAAGACAGGCCAACTTAAAGCTCAATTCGAAGAAATGTGAACTCTTCCAAAGGAGAGTAAAATTCCTGCGACACATCGTTTCATCTGCAGGAGTTCAAAGAGATCCTGATAAGATAGCAGCCGTCCGAGAGTGGCCTACTCCAGAAGACAAGCAACAGTTAAGAAGCTTTATGGGATTAGCCACATATTACCGACGGTTTGTTAAAGGTTTCGCCAACGTGACTAAAACCCTACATGAACTAACGGGTAAGGACAAGAAATTCAATTGGACAGAAAAGTGTGAGGCAGCATTCAACACATTGAAGGCCGAGTTATGTAAGACTCTAACATTGGCATTCCCAAGAGCGGATCGCCCATTTATATTGGATACTGATGGAAGTAACACAGGAATCGGAGCAGTGTTGTCACAGGAAGTCGATGGTAAAGAGAGAGTTGTCGCATATTATAGTCGAGTTCTATCCAGAGAGAAACTACTGCGCAACAAGAAAGGAACTGCTGGCTGTCGTAGAAGCCGTTAAGAATTTCCATAAGTACTTCTACGGACGTCGATTCCACGGATCATGTCGCCCTGAAATGGTTGTTAAATTTTAAAAATCCGGAAGGAAAAATAGCTCGATGGATCAAACGACTTCAAACGTACGATTTCCAAATTTACCACCGTCAAGGGAGGGTGCATAATAACGCTGATGCTCTATCAAGAAGACCATTTAAGCCAGATTGTAAACATTGTCATAGAGCGGAAGAGAAAGAAGAGGCGTACGACCTGCGAAATGTACAAGTAGAAGTACTAAATGGGTGGACGAGTGATGCTATACGCGCAGCTCAACTTCAGGATGAAGATATGTCGCTAATCCTGGAACACAAAGAAAAGAACGAGCCTCCAACTTGGAACAATATTTCCGACAAGAGTGGAACATTTAAGGCATATTGGGCACAATGGAATTCCTTGCTGGTGGAAGATGGAATTCTTAAGCGTAAATGGGAAGCCGCGGACGGAAAATCCCATCGAATGCAGATTCTAGTCCCACCATCAAAAGTGAAGGATGTACTAACGGAAATGCACGACGGGGCCTCCGGTGGACATATGGGAGTTAATAAGACACTTTCAAAATTAAGATCTCGATTCTACTGGCTTCACATGAGAGATGACGTCGAGTCTTGGTGTAGAAAGTGCACAACTTGCATTGCGACCAAAGGACCAACAGCAAAACCAAGGAGCGTTATGAAGCAGTACAACGTGGGTGCCCCTTTCGAGCGAATTGCGATCGATATCTCAGGACCATTCCCAAAAACCAACGACAACAACAAATACATGTTGGTCATGATGGAGTACTTCAGCAAGTGGGTGGAAGTCCTTCCAATTCCAAACCAAGAAGCAACAACCGTCATTGAGCAGATTATCAATAATTGGATCAGTAGATATGGAGTTCCCTGTGAGCTTCATTCCGATCAAGGCCGAAACTTCAAATCACAGATATTTCAAGGCATCTGCGCGGCACTGGGCGGAGGAAAACCAGGACCACACCCTTACCTCCGCAGTTAGACGGAATGGTCGAAAGGTTCAACCGAACAATAAAAGAGCATTTATCGAAGGTCGTTAGTGATCACCAACGAGATTGGGACAAATATGTACAAACCTTGTGAGTTATAGATCGGCTAATCACGATACGACAGGCAAGAATTATTTTTGGACTAGAGATACCATTACCAGCCGACCTGCGATTAGGAATACCTCCAGACGCCATAGATAAGACTGAAGACTACGAAGCCAAATGGAGAAATCGCCTCGATGACATTCATAATTTGGTTCGAAAGCAAATCAAGGAATCAAGTGACAGGATGAAAACAAAGTACGATGTTCGCGCCAACGCATCCGGATTTAATGCAGGCGATAAACGTGTGGCTTTATAACCCTCATCGACAAAAAGGAAGGTCTCCGAAGTTGCAATATTGGGAAGGACCGTATAAGATTCTCACAAGAATTAACGAGGTTGTCTATAGGATTCAGAGAAGACCGAACACAAAGATGAAAGTGGTACATCGTGACCGACTGGCGACTTTTTGTTAACTCAGAAGACCAGTGAACTTAGTTCGGGACGAACTAATCTAGGCGGAGGGTAGTGTGACGCATATGAGAATCAGCTGTGATATCTGGCAGATCTCCACAACAAAGTACTAGAATATTCTAGAAAGTACTGGAAAACCGAAGACTATGAGCAGTAGAAAATTCGAGGCTATGGAACAGACGGAAACGAAACGCCGAATCAGAATGAGGAAAAACGGTATAAATACGTCGCACGCAGATCAAGGGAGTGAGTAAGCAGTTAGAAAGCGATAAGTTAGAAAACGATGTCTCGGAAGTGTCACCGAATTATTAGCGAAATAGCAAGTAACGGTTGTTATTAACAGACTAATAAAGTGTATACAAAGAAAATCGATTTAACGGCTCTTATTTATTACAATAATTAATCCAGCGAACCCTAAGCTCGCTACAGTATGTTGAATGAAAAAATGGTTGCCTGGGCGCAAGGCGCTCGGACATTATATTCGTGACAACGTATCCTAAATATGTAACATTGAATATACAAGTTATTAAATCAAAATTAAAGTGTTTTTTTCCGAATGCCTCCAAGTGTAAGCATTAATGTTGGTTTGCTTAACGAAATTTTACAAGTAGTGCAAACTACTGTGTATTCGTCAGGACACAGTTGTCGATTTTCTTTTGTGTGCCAGTCCGAAATTACGTTCATCTGTTGCACTGCGATCGGTTTTAAATCGCGTTCAAACCAAAGTCTATCGCAAACAGAGCAAGCATACCCAAAGTCATTGTCAACAAACATCAATTTAAATCTTGATATCGATTTGTTCCATTTCATGTCCCATACCTCTTGCGCCGATATAACTGGTTGTATTGTAAAATACACGGGTTCTGCTGCTGAAGGCTGTTGTAGGTTTACAACCTGTAGTTCTTGAACGTTGTTTGAGCTTGCCGCTGCAAAACCACTATGAACAGACAATTTTCTCTTAGCTATATCCGATTTATTTAATGCTGCAAGGCGCTGCCTGTATTCGCGTTGTCTCTGTGTATTTTTTGTCTTTACACTTTCAACCTGTACAGCTATTCTCGACAGTGCAAGGCACTGTCTGTATTCCCGTTGTCTCTCTGCATTTGATTTAGGAGCAATTAAGAGAGTCGCGCTCTCGCTCACTGCGGCTCGTGCGTTATCGGTTATCGTTATCGTAACGCTACAAACTTTTTTCCGAATGCCTCCCAAGGTATACCGATTTATAAGACGTTGTCACGTCAAAATTTTGTTTAGCGTGGGAAATGTTGTTTTTAGTGTATGAAATGTGGGTTTTTGGGCGATTAAGGACGCGAATTAGCTTCATTATTCAGTGGGCTTTAATTATATATATAGAAATGCACAAATATTCACCTAATGCTTCCGTATATTTATTATAATCCACATGTTCCTTTTCAACAAGATCTTTAAGACTTGAACTTTTTTTGGTTGTTAAATTTGCCCACTAAAAAATGTCTAGCTTTAATTCTTTCGTAAAAACAATCCCCTGACATAAGATGGAGAAATAGTTTGCATTATAAATGGGTATTTCGTTTGTAAATTAGCGCTTTCATTGGCAAATATTTTCACACTGCCAAAAAGTAAACTTTATCATTACACTTCAAGAAACTATGTGATAATTATCAAAAGTAAATTCAATTTAAAGAGTAAGCAAAAGAGTGCGACAAGATTCCTTTTTCCTCAGCATTATGCAATCTGCTTTAACATAAAACAAAATGATAGAGAAATTAGTAAATGTACCCAAGATTACTTATAGAAGGATTAAGAAAACTCCACCAAAAACTGCCGATAGATTTGAATAAGCAAACGATGTTGGAAGGTGGTGGCACAAAGGTGTTGATAAACTTTCCTTATTTGAATATTGCTTGCAGCCGTTCCTATTAAAATAATCGTCCTTATTTGACTTCCACTGCTAACAGATCCCGAAAAATTAAAATAAATATATAAATTAAACGAAATTTATTACTCATTAAGCTACCCAATATTTTTGGAATCACCGTAGTGGTTTATATATTCCTATATCACGGAACATCTTTTGATTCAAACTGCTTATGGAAACCAAAACCTATATGGAGAGCGTTGCTATGTTTTCCATGAAGCGAGTTAGCTGGTCAATAATCCAGTCAATTTTGCGATATTTATGTAAACTGTGTATAATACATCCTAAATTCCTCATCGCCTTTCAAGAAAACATCTTCGTGTCTATTTTTCTAAACACACTTTTATCATTTTCTCATTTTTTCGTTCATCGTTTGTCATTTTCATTTAACAGAACTCTTAAAATGTAACTGGCTACATTTTATATTTATTTATATACCTAATAAATCGTGTACCAAGATTAAAATTCAATTTATTTACACTTCCGAAATCCAACTGAATTTCCTTTGACGTTTGTCATTTTTCATCCAAAGTTGTGTGGGTTTATTTCGCTGTAAGGGCGAATGTTTGGTCTCGACTTTGGAGACATACGAATTTTCGAAATTTCTCCACGTACAATGTAATGGAAGATGTCTTTTAGGCGCTCGACTGAAGCTCTGTTAAAATTGGTTTGGAGGGGTAATATAAAATGTAATTCTGATTTAAAATCTATATAGAATTAATATATTCTTGATGACATTATAAATAAAACTTACTTTTAACCTATACACTCAATAACTGGTTGTTCGATGAGTCGTGGCGGTTCCGCCAAACCCCACTGTCTACTTACCCGAAGAACCACCATAACTACAACCCAACCTTCATAAGTTTCTGCTAATGCAATCGCAGTAACACCTGTAAATGCTTCACGCATTATGTCTATCAAATGTATTTAGCTAAAAGCTCCTGGAAGAGAATTCTTACCTTCATTCATTTATTCGAATCCAAAATTCCCTATAAGAATTCTGTTCCAAACTTAATTAATCCCAATCCCAATTCGGCACCTTCGGTTGCCAGGCAATCTCAATCCTGCATACGCATTTTCCCTGGTCGAATTCCTGAAAACAAAACAATTCGGTTCACATATAATGTAACCATAATAACAGGGATCATAAAAATCGCGTCGCCTATTCCCAGCCTCACCATATTGTAGCGAGCTTAGGGTTCGCTGGATTAATTATTTTAAAATAAACAAGAGCCGTTAAATCGATTTTTGAATTAATGTGACATTTTATTAGTCCGAAATAACAATCGTTACTTTTCACCGTACACTTAACGTTTTCTTTATTATCGCTTCCGTAATTATCGCGTATTTTACTGCTTACTTCTCGCTCGAGACTTATCGCTTGTTTCGCGTTCTACTTCTTACTCATCAGCAATCGCTTTGTTTCACTTCCTACTTCATACTCATCACTATGCTCTGTGTGCGACGTATTTATACTGTTTCAGCGTTTCGTTTCCCTCCGTTCCACTGCCTTGAATGTTCTACTGTTCCTAGTCTCCAGTTTTCCATTACTTTATAGAATATTCTAGTACTCTGTTTCGGACTCTCTAGAATATTCTAGTACTGATTGTCATATGCGTCACACTACCCTCCGCCTAGATTAGTTCGTCCCGAACTAAGTTCACTGGTCTCCCGGGCCAACAAAAACTGCCAGTCGGTCGCGATGCACCACTTTCATCTTGGCGTTCGGCGGTGGAAGTTCTTGACCTTCTTCCAAATTTTCTACCTCTCTCCTTTTCACGTCAGCTCTAGCCTGCCGCCATTCTTTCTTTTCCTGACGACGGAATTCCTCTTGCATTTTAGGGATCTCATGCGAACAGTATAAGAGAAAATGCATGTGCACACCCTTAAGTTCTTCTGGAGTTTGCGCATCACGTAAGCGATCTAGATCTTCATCTTTAATTACACGCATATCATCCGGTATTGGAGCATCTGTCGATTTCATAAGCGTATCCGACTGGTAGTTCCGCATCTTTTCAAATAACTGGAGCGGTTTGTTCTTTGGAGCTGACAGTAAACACCAGCCTGTGTCGTAGTAATAGACTTTCCATAGATCGTCGCACGTTAATTCTGGTTTCACGTGTTCTTCTCTATAGGGCGCAATGAACAGCACCTCTAGCTGTTGATTACGCCTACAATCTAGGGCTTGCTTGATCTTTCCCCCCGTATGTGGTGGCTTACAATAGTGGTCTCGACCTCCAACATCCGTTGATCTCTCTTGTTCGGAAACAGTTGATTTACAAAACGCCTGTTTGTAAATCCATTCAGCTTCATCTTGTAGCTCGATGGGTCCCTCTGGAACAGGCGTAACCGGAACTTCGCGTAATTGCATTCGCTCAGGAATATCCGTTTTACGGATTTCATTGTCCAAATCCGTAAAGTGCCCCTTCCCAATTCATCATTGAAATGTTTTGCCGCCTCAGTTTCCCTGTGACTACGTTCAGAACGGCGTTCAACATCGTCTTCGTCGTCGAATAGCTGTTCGTCTATAGCCTCACGTGCTGAACCCTCATCGACGTGCTGTTCCTCTCCATCACTTTCTTCATCCTGTGTACGATGCAGACGCTTGGAACGCTTTCTGCCTTCGACTTTCAAACCAAGATTCTCTTCAATAAGGTCACAGTCGTCGTCTTCCAGTCGGTCGTCCAACTCGTCATCATCATTGTAAATCCGTTTCAGGGAACGGCCTGAAGCATCAGTGTCTTCATCATCACCGCCGTCCTCTTCAATCGGGTTATCATCGATGAAATCCTTCAGTTCTTCACGTAACACATCATCGTCATGTTCCTCCTCTTCCTCACTGCTGTCGGCCATAGCTTTGCTCTTCCTGAGTTTCTTCATTTCATGTGGCTCCAATTCCTCCTCATCCTCAGCTTCTTCCGCTTCCGAGTCCCAGAATTCTTTCATACACTGCCTTTGGGCATCCAATTTTGCATTAAACTCTGCAGCTCGCGCGTCTAATTTTACAGCTCGCGCATCCAATTTTGCAGCTTGCGCATCCAATTTTGAATTAACGTCTGCAGCCCACGCATCCAATTTTGCAGCTCGCGCGTCCAATTTTGAATTAATATCGATAGCTTGCGCGTCCAATTTTGCCATCATAATCCTGAACATCTCCGAAATGTCCAACGGTTGCGAACTCCTCTCCGAATGTCGATCTGCCATCGTCACAATACACTTCCACAGACTTATTTATTTCACCAATAATTAATCCCACTTCTGACACCAATTGTAGCGAGCTTAGGGTTCGCTGGATTAATTATTTTAAAATAAACAAGAGCCGTTAAATCGATTTTTGAATTAATGTGACATTTTATTAGCCCGTAATAACAATCGTTACTTTTCACCGTACACTTAACGTTTTCTTTATTATCGCTTCCGTAATTATCGCGTATCTTACTGCTTACTTCTCGCTCGAGACTTATCGCTTGTTTCGCGTTCTACTTCTTACTCATCAGCAATCGCTTTGTTTCACTTCCTACTTCATACTCATCACTATGCTCTGTGTGCGACGTATTTATACTGTTTCAGCGTTTCGTTTCCCTCCGTTCCACTGCCTTGAATGTTCTACTGTTCCTAGTCTCCAGTTTTCCATTACTTTATAGAATATTCTAGTACTCTGTTTCGGACTCTCTAGAATATTCTAGTACTGATTGTCATATGCGTCACAATATGTATAATAAATTCCTTTAAGTACACATTGGCTGGCGACCTATACCCAAGGGACAAAAGCAAGTATACGTATCTTGCATCTTAAGGCGTCAATTAAATCCTACAGCATAGGCAAATGCAAATAGGTATGGTATACTTACCGTTGGCTGCGATGCCATAAACGCCAATTCCCTGTAAATAAGCCAAAACCAATTAGCACCATGTGCATGATGCATTGCAGCTATCATTACAGCTGCAATGCAAAGCTTAGACAATGATGTACCCGATCTCTTTGCCTTCCCATATTCCTGGATCTGCTTCTCATGACTAGAGGCATGAGCAAACAAAAATCCATTAGCACCCAAGGAGATTCGGCTTGTTTGCTTAGCCGAACTCACATCTCATGGGCGCACACTATACCCTTTCTTTGTTTCAGATTCGTTCTCATGGCTTTGTCCCATGAAAGAACCAATGTACACACATACATGTGCACCTTGATGATCTTCTCTATGAAAGCTGGTTGGTTACCTCCAAAGAGAGACTTTACGTCTCTGTTGGAATAGGAAATGCATCCTTAATTTAAGGAAGCCAATGTCGCTGGTCGAATTTCTTTTGACAGCGAACGAATATCGCTAAGTTCTTTTACATCCGCTAACCGAGCAGGTCGTGGTCATGTCACTCCCGCTCCCCGGTGCGCACGGGGACGCGAAATTCAACCGCGAGTAATCATTAACGAGATGGGGTTAGTCAGTTTAGATGCAAGTTCGTCCTTAATAACGGTAGTGTAAATTTACGAATCGTCTGGTCGTTAGCGGAAACTTTGCTTAGTGCATAATCAAGAAACAGTTTAGTGCATAAGAACCTACAATAAATACAAATTATACCAATAACTATAATGTCGTGTTTTATTTGTGTGCGGTGTCCGCTCCGTGCTTTGGAGCTTGATTCTCGGTGAACCCTTTGGCGGTGTTGTTCAGTGTTTTGCCCTCCGTCCGGCTGGCGGTGTTTCTTGTTGGAGATTTATAAAGTGACGTTGGAGGAGTGAAGTGAACCAGCGTCGTGGTACAAGTACCCCCTTTTGGAAGAATGGTATTAAGACAGCATCTAGGTACTAGAACAAACCCTTTAATATCTTGCCACTCTCCCCTGTGAACTTTGGGTGTAGTGATTTTTTTTAAACGTTTATTTATTTTACTTAAATATTATTAAATTTTTTGTTTGTTTCTTAGTCTAAATAAACATAAGACTACAATGTCTTGTTGTTGTTGTTTCAATGTATAAGGCCGGAGTGGCACGCAATACTTATCATATAATTTTTTTTTTCCTTATCCTTACAAATCGTTTCTACGTGTACTGTATGATGTTGTAAGAATTATATTTTTATATAAATTATCGGCATTCACAATACTAATTTCTATCTTACGTCCAACCACCGTGACTGCTCGAACAAGAAGAAGTCAAGGAACCGGAAGTCCACCCATTATCGTCCTATTGTACTAGATCAGTCACAATGGGTTTACATTAATGATGGGCTTACAGTGTACGGTCTAGCGAGAAGTCATGTGTACAATTTTTTATTTTTTTACTACATCTCGGTCAACCTGACAATTTAGATCGACCACGATCTTACATGATTTAACAACAATTTTCGTGCTTAAACTCAATAATATAGTGGCAAGCGTTCCTAAAAAAACATTCAATTCAATCAGCTAGCACTAGTCCTCCAAAGACGGATGTTTTTAGCCTCGACGACACCATTATATGGCAACTGTGTCTATTTGACAATTTTCGATGTCTCTAATCACATATTTGTCATGTGCTAATACTTTATACCCTGTGACGGTTCTATAAATTACATGGAGAACCAACCCACAGTTCCAACCTAATTTTGACCACTACCAGCGTGTCACCTTGTTGATGTTGATGTTGATGTTTTTGTCAATGTTGATGTTGTTGATGTTGATGTTGTTGATGTTGATATTGTTGATGTTGATATTGTTGCTGTTGGCCGACTTTCGGCTTCAGCTTTTGTTGTTGTGGGGGGGTTATTTTGTTGTTCGAGCGCCGCTATTTTTTTCACCCGGCGTCTCTTTTCTATCCGTGCTCTTGCCTATAGACCACCACCACCCCCTCTTCTCGTGGCCTTCTTCCAAGTCCACTCGCCATCTCCAATCACTACGCCTACGATTTCCATAAAGCTAATTTTTGCCTCATCAACGACTACCTAGGCCGCCTTTTGTTCAACTACGATCACCTATCCGTTGAAGATGCCATTTCCCACTTATACACCGAAATCCTTTACTATATTTCCCTGTTCGCTTTCTAGACAAACAATTTCAACCTCTTCCATTCCCTGGTACAATCACCAGCTTCACTCCCTGCGTAACAAAAGGAATAAGTTATGGGTCATCCTCTCTCGGAATCGAACTATACCTGACTACTCCAACTTTCTTGGCTGTTACCTCCAATTCACGGAACTTTTTAACACCTTTTATTGCAACTATCTCACCAAAACTCAGACTAATCTCAAAAATGATCCCAAAACTTTCTTCCAGTTCATCAATCATAAACGTAGATCCGATGGTTACTCCATATCGCTTACTTTAAACTCTCATACCTCATCTGACCCTATTACTATTGCTAACTTCTTCACCACTCACTTTAATCGGTCATTCACTAATGACTCCTTTGTTTCTGACCCGTCATACTTCAACTACCTACCTTACTTTTCCCCCGGGCCCCTTCTCTACAATTCCTTTGATCCGACCTTCATTGAATCCAAGCTACTACAACTCAAAGACGAGTTTACACCGGGCCCTGATAGTATCTCTGCAATTCTCCTCAAGAAATGCTCATCCATTCTCCCTGCTCCCGTTTCACTGATCTTCAATCTCTCACTCTCTCAAGGCGTATTCCCTCATGTTTGGAAAACCTCCTTCATCACCCCCATCCACAAGAAGGGTCCCAAAAACGACGTCGCGAGCTACCGCCCCATGGCCAAACTGTCCCACTGACCCAAGATTCTCGAAAGCATTCTATACGAATCGCTTAGTTTTCGTTGCAAATCTTTTATTTCATCGAGGCAACATGGTTTTCTCAATAGTCGATCAACTGCAACTAACATCATTGAGTTCACTTGCTTTACACTCTCAGCACTACAGCACGGTAACGAGGTCGATATGGTTTCAATCGACCTCAGTAAAGCATTCGACAAAATGTCCCACGATCTAATCCTCTTCAAATTATCCACCCTCAGATTTGAACTTGGACTGCTGAAATGGATTTGTTCCTATCTAACGGATAGACATTATTCCGCTCGGTTCAGGGCCATGATATCCAATCCTTTCTTGCCGCCTCTGGAGTCCCTCAAAGTAGGCACCTGGATCCTCTCCTATTTATACTTGCCACTAATGACATTGATAAGGTCATTAAGATTTCCAGCTTGTCCCTATACGCTGATGATACCAAGATATACAAGATCATCGAGTCACCTCTTGATTCTGCATTGTTGCAATCCCACCTTGACAGCTTCTCGACTTGGTCTGACAAAAATTCCTTTGTACTTAAGATCGCCAAATGCCAATCTATAACCTTTTCCCGTAAGCGTAATCACTCATCCTCACGTTCCTATCCCCTTCATCACCAACCCCTGATCATTGTCCAATCTATTCGAGATCCTGGGATCCTTTGCGACAGGGAGCTTAACTTCCACTCTCACATTCATGAGACGACCCATCGTGAAATGATGGTCTAAGGAATTATCCGACCCTTACGTTACTCGATCCCTTTACCTTACCCTCATCCGTTCACTGCTTGAATATGCTAGCCAGGTATGGTCTCCTTATCACAAGGTCCATCTGTAAAATCGAAAGTATTGCACGTCGTTTCCTTCGGTTCGCTCTCCGAGAGCTAGGACGGGAAGACCCCTTAATCCTTCTCCCCTATATTAACCACCTCAAACAAATCAACCTCAGAACCCACGAGGAGCGCAGGCGCGTGGCTGACATTGTGTTCATTCATCGGGTTCCCTCCGGTTCGGTCGACTGCGCCTACCCACCTCTCCGCCTTCTCTACATTCCGCCTCGCCGGACCTCTTATGGTCTCAATGAACCCCTGAGAAATGTCAACTCCAATTCCACCTTGCTAGACTTCAACCTCTCTTCAAGAATCAAAGGATCAATTCAGATGTGTACTGTTGTTGGGGGTCACGTCGACATGAATTCCCAGGAAAGGCAAGGCAAGCGCCAGCACAGAAGTTCTTAGGAAACTACGATCAGCGGCGCGCCGATTCCAGGAAGCTACTAAGGAAAGCAGCACCCAGGAAACGATCAAAGGAGAGGACGGCTGCGGGCCTATATAAGGGGGGCACATCGGCATAGCAGCAGGAGTTGCCACGGGAGCTCCGAGTTGTGAAGAGATAACTGACAGTTTCGGTGCACATGATTTACTGTAGTGCGCTCTATAAGGCTACGATAGAAATGAGTGCATAACGAGTAATAAAGGTTAAGTAACTATAGCAGCAGGGTTTTATTTTGAGAATACAAAAACCGTATTGGGGAAGACAATAACGCCCTTCGTCTAGAGCAGAGTCTGGCTCTGGGAGTACGGTACGCTAACCAAATAAATCGTTTGACCGGGCAGCGCCGGAATACAGTCCGCGCTGATAAAAGGGAGCTGAGGCGTGTTATATAATTAACTTGAGTAAATTATCACCCCCCATAAAATCCAACTGAAACTCTTACTAATTCACATCCTCTACACAACATATTTTAAGCCCAAAAATAACATTTCCCACCATGAAATAGACACATTTTAGAAACTTATTACCCCCTTAAAATACAAAATCCCCTCCAAATACTTGATATTTTGTGGCCAAAACTTCCATTGCAGTTCAATGCAAAAACTTCTCAATTTCCTACTTTAAATCGCACCTGTTCAAGAACCCGAATCTGTACGGTTTGCCCAAAATACCATTTACAAGTAAAAACAACAGCACTTCCCCCAATTTGTTTTTGGTTAACATTGACCCTAACATAGGATCGAAAATGGCAAAGGCGATTGATTTCCACACACATGCAGGTAGTCAATTAACGGTGAATTTGGAACAAATTGGAATCGAAAAAGTATTATGAGTTGGTAAGGGGTTGAAATGGTGGTGTGACATTTCTAACAGATACACACATAATATGCGAGCAAATAGTGGAGAACACCAAAAGGAAATTCGAATAAGCAAACATCAGTGCCGTATACCATAGCGATAACATAACAATTCCACATCAGTTGAGTGTACTTGAGTTTAGAAATCAAATTCGTACACGTGGCCGGTAGCCGGATGCTTCATTGCTTCGCTTCTCATCCGTTTCATCGTATGTTCAAATCACCGTCTTCACTATCCTTGCTTAACGCAACAATCCGACGTGATCTGCATACACACAACACACAATCTCCCATAGGTAAACAGAACTTTACTACTACAATCACGACTTCCGCATAGAGCACCGGCACACTCGTCTGCTCCGACATCCTCTCGCTCGCTCGTTCCTCGCTCCGTCGTTCACACACGAAGTTGATCGTAACAAAGTTACTGAGGATCGAGTAGTGTGGCGTTTCTAACAGATACACACACAATATGCAAAGTGAAGAACATAGCGATAACATAACAATTCCACATCAGTTGAGTCTACTTGAGCTTAGAAATCGAATTCATACACGCGGCAGTGGCCTGATGTGTTGAGCATTGGTTCAATTTTTAGTGATTCTAACCGCCATAGCGTCAGTTCGAATCACACGTTCTTCATTATCATAGCAAACGCCATAGTAGTACGAAAGAAAAGCAAATCGAGTACAATCGTCGGCGGTGGTCGCACTACAATAAGTTCTTACGTGCCAATAGAATTTAGTTAATACCAAGGATTAAATAACACTAGGAGTGCCAAACTGGATGACATCGGCTTGAAATCGGGGCCGGGGGAGAGATTTGTTAAATAAGGCCAAGGCCGGATACCGGTTATAGTGCCGATGATGATGATGATGATGAGTATCCGGTGCAAAAATGGTTCAGTTTGGTTTCTTAATCTAAGCGATGCACAGATTTCCACGCCACGTAGTTGTTGGGCCTCGTTCAATTCATGGGGTACGCACTTATCGAGTTTGTTTACCTTTCCTATTAGAGAAAGGTGTCGACAACTAACGTCACTACTCGACGATTTTTCTTATTTACAGGCAGAGAGGGGAAGTTAAAATCGTGGGGATTAGTTGTTGGGCGAGGGCATGGGCACGAAGTCCATAACACTATTCATTCCTACTATTAATGATATAGACTCCAGTATTAAGCACTCCTCCTCCATCTCTCTATACGCGGACGATACTAAACTCTTCAAGACAATCGGCTCTTCTCTTGACTCCTCACTTCTCCAAATGGATCTTGACAGCTTTTCAACTTGTTGCCAAAATAACTGCCTCGAACTAAATATTGCCAAATGTCACTCAATCACCTTCTCCCGTAATCTATCCCCTTCCCAGCTACGTCCCTATGTCTTACTCAACCAAGAGATAACACCTGTTCAAACGATTCGAGCTTAACTTCACCCCACATATTGATGACATTATTCTTAAGGGCAACTCTGTCCTTCGTTTTGCGAAACGCTGATTCTCTAATCCCTACGTTTCCAGATCGCTCTATATAGCCTTTGTCCGCCCCCTTCTTGAATATGCTAGTCAGGTTTGGTCTCCACACTACTCGTACCAAATTCGCAGGGTCGAATGCGTGCAACGTCGTTTTTTGCGTTTTGCCCACCGAGAATTGAATTGGGAAAATTTCCTGATTCTCCCCCATACACAAGCCGTCTTCACCCAATTAACCTTAACACACTTTAAGAGCGCAGAATTCATGCCGACATCCTCTTCATCCCCCGTCTACTCTCAGGTTCAATCACTCCCAAAACGTGCTCTCCTCCATCACATTTTCCACTAATCCCCGAAATCTTTCAAACCCTATTTCTATTTGCCCGCACATCACACGTCTTACGGCTCTAATGATCCCATTTCGCGAATGCAGGGGTGGGCAAACTCTCTCCCCGCGTTCTTTGACTTCAATCTCACCTCTCCCGCTCTCAAACGTCATCTCCTCTCTTACCCCCCCCCCCCCCCGCTCTCCTCCCACACTCTCCCTCACTCCTACTCCCACCCTAGCATTCGGCTTATCCTTGCCCTTCCCTGTCCTACCACTTAGACTATTATTCTATCCATCTTTCTTTAGTTCCCCATTCCATTTTTAAGTTACTTTAAAGTTAGTCCCCATCCCCAACCCGGGTGCCTTATTTTTTAAGGGAGTTCGTAAGTCTATTCATAAATTTATATGTTTATACGACTTGTACTAAGCGAAATAAACTGAGGGTTCTTCTCTCTATTCATTCATTCATTCATTCAATTATTAAATTATTGAATAAAGACATTTAATATCAAAAGTAACAAAGGGCTGAATATCAAGACGAACTAACGAATAGATTTAGCATTCTAGAGAATCGGAGTAGTAAGAAAGAGGAAGCCAAAAGTGTGGACACTAAATGGACATCGATCAGAGACACAACCAAACAAACAGCAAAAAACGCGAATGGGAGAAGACTAGGATCGAAAATATCCTAGAAAAAGCCAGAGGTATGTATGCCGACATAAATTGAATTAGAAATGGCTACCGAGGGAGAGCCAAAATAATTCGAGACGCAACGGCTGTCTGGTCACAGAAACAAACAATATCGTGACAAGATGGAAGCAGTAATTTGAAAACCTGCTTAATGTGCGCACCCATCAACCACAAATAAACGAGACGTACATACAGCCCAGAGCCCTCTTTCAAGGAAGTTGTAGACGTAATCGTAAATCGATTGAAAAACATCAATGCTCCCGCAGTCGACTGCATACCGGCAGAGCTTGTGAAGTATGGAGGAGAGGCAACCGCTCGAAAGATCCACCAGCTCATCAAAACAAAATGGGATAAGGAAGTCACTCCAGTAGAATGGAAAACCTCAATAATCGTCCCCCTTTTCAAAAAAGGCGACAGATCTGACTGCGAAAACTACAGAGGAATATCATTGCTCCCAACCGCATACAAAACATTAACAAATGTCATTCTGGTGGGAATCACAACGTGCGCAGAAGAAATATTGGGGGACTACCAATGCGGATTCCGTAGGAACCGGTCAACAAGCGACCAAATGTTCACAATAAGGCAACTGCTGGAAAACAAGTGGGAATACGGAGAGACGGTTCACCAACAGTTCGTTGACTCCAAAAAGCCTACGACTCAGTCTCAAACTGGGAATCCAAAAAAAAAAAAATATATATGCCGCCCTCATTCAAATTTGCATGAACGAAAACAAAGGGCAAGTTAGAATAGAAAACCACCTCTCAGAACCATTTGAAATGCGAACAACATGACCGGATCATCCCTGAACGGGGTCACACAAGTGCTCACATATGCGGATGACATCGCCGTTCTGGGCGATAATCTAGAAACTGTAAGTAAGAACAGTGAAATCATCATGCAAGCGACAGAAGAGGTGGGCCTAGAAATAAACGAAGAGGAGAATTCCTGCGAAGTGAAGGCCTTGATTTTTTAATTAAGATAAGTTTGAAACAATTGATAATCAAGCACTACTCGATCATAGTTTTCTGATGTAGTCCAAGGGAGGACATTTTTGAAAAATTAACATACTTCAATATATTATAAGACAATGTCAAAAAGCAATTTGTGGAGGTTCCAACAGATTACGCCACGCAACCGCAATCAAGCACACAGCAATAAAAGGGGTCCGAAAATATTATCAACGCCGTATACTATAGCATTATGGGCAAATATAGTTTATGGTGGGGAGTTTAGACATCCTCGCACTTACCTACACCTACAGAAAAGCGATAAACATAATCTATGTACTAACGCTCTCACCATGCCTTTTTAACCTTGTCCTCGAGTATGTTATCAGAAAGGTACAAGACGACAAGACGGCCGGAACATCCCTGAACGGGGTCACACAAGTGCTTGCGTATGCGGATGACATCGCCGTTCTGGGCGATAATCTCGAAACTATAAGTAAAAACTGTGAAATCATCATGGAAGCAGCAGAAGAGGTGGTCCTAGAAATAAACGAAGACAAAACGAAATACATGATTACGACGAGAGCAGGTGGACCTCAGAGAACACATATAAATGTCAGGGGCAAGATATTTAAAAATGTCAAAGAATTTAAATATCTGGGAACGATACAGACGACCAGAAACGAAACGTCAAAGGAAATTAACAAAAGACTACATTCCGGCAACGCTAGTTGGCATGCAGCCAGTAAACTATTAAAATCCAAACTGCTATCACGTAATATAAAGCTCCGTGTCTATAGAACCATAATCGTGCCGATTGCTCTATACAGATGCGAAACATGGGCTCTCCAAAACGGAAAGAAAACAAGTTCCGCGTATTCGAGAGTAAAATTTTAAGAAGTATCTTTGGAGGTAAATATGACGAGGAGGCAGGACAATGGAGGAAACTCCATAACCACGAATTGGAAGAGCTATACCGCAAACCTACAATAGTGAGAGTAATCAAGTCGCGAAAATTAAGATGGGCCGGACACGTGGCTCGAATGGGCAACGATGGGACCGTGCGTAGGATTCTTGACGGTAGACCAACGAGAAAGAGACCGGTAGGACGGCCGCGACAGAGATGGGAGGACAATGTTAGGTTTGACCTTGAAGAAATCGGATCAAATGGTCTGGCGTGGAAGGAGAGTGCGCAGGACAGGGAATGATGACGGAGTCGAGTCGGTGAGGTCATGAACTTTCGGATTACTACAGGCCAATAAATAATAATAATAATAATAATATCAAAAGTAACAATAAAAAAAAGACTTAGTAAAGAATAATAAAGTGTTCATTAATTACAAACAAAGAAAAGTAGACGTCAATAAAAATAATAAAAAAGATATTTAATATCAACACGGGAGTGCCTCAACTTCGGCGTTGGTTTATACACAATACGCAATTCTAGCGAAGCAGACGAAGAGGGGACAATCGGCGATGAATTTTGGAAACACCAGCTACGACGGCAGCAGCAAAAACAACAACCTCCACAAACACGAGATAAACATAAGGTAACATCAAACATCTATAAGTCAACATCGACACCCCCCGTCGAGCCAAACCCGTGGGCGAAACAATGAGTACCCACACCAGCCCTTTGTTCGTTATATTTTATTGTGTGCGAAAATTTATGCAACACGTACGAGGGTTGCCTCTTATGTTTCGGGATTTGGCAACCCTGGCGTTGCAATTCGGCAATTGACAGCTCTGTCGTAAAGTTGGACATTTTTGAGGTTATACGCACTCAGAACGTTTTGACATACGAGCGCTATTTGTGTTGTTTACAGTAACTTAAAAGATTCATCTCGGCCCAAAAATGGAATTAAATCGTCAACATTTTCGTGCGATTATTTTTTACAACTTTCGGCGTGGATTAACTCAGCAACAGTGCATGGATGAACTTAATTCATTTTTTGGCGATGAAGCTCCATCAAGGACCAGTGTTTATCGATGGTATGGTGAATTCAATCGTGGTCGTAGTTCACTCCAAGATGAATTTCGTGAAGGTCGTCCAAAATCAGTTGTTGTTCCGAAAACCATTGATGCTGTGCGCGAACTGATATTGGAAGATCGTCATGTGACCTATCGTGAGATTGAGACAACCTTAGGCGTTAGTGGGACCAGCATACATTCAATATTGCATAAACATTTGACTGTCAAAAAAATTTGTTCGCGTTGGATCCCACACAATTAGTCAATCGCCCAAAAAAAGGCTCGTGTCAACTGGTCGAAAGAAATGCCCAATGTCGCGGTGCTTCGAAACACGTCTATGACATCGTGACAGGTGATGAATCGTGGATTTACGCGTATGAGCCCGAAAGTAAACAGCAGTCGACTGTCTGGGTGTTTCAAGATGAGCCAATTCCAACAAAAGTTGTTCGCGCACGAAGCACTTCCAAGCAAATGGTCGCCTGTTTTTTCGGAAAAACTGGACATGTCGCAACCGTACCACTAGAACAACGCAGAACAGTCAATTCTGAGTGGTACACAACCATTTGTTTGCCAGTTGTCTTCCAAGAAATCAGGAAAACCAACCGCCGAAGACGGATCACTCTTCACCACGACAATGCGAGCTCTCACACATCGGCTGCGACAACTGCATTTTTGAGCACCCAAAACATCGATTTGATGGGTCATCCGCCGTATAGTCCTGACTTGGCACCGAATGACTTCTTTTTATTCCCGTACGTAAAAAACAAACTGAGAGGTCAACGTTTTTCGACACCTGAAGAAGCGGTTGCTGCATTCAGAATGCATGTGTTGGAGATACCTCAATCAGAGTGGCAAAAGTGCTTCGACAATTGGTTCAAACGCATGCAAAAGTGTATAGATCTTCATGGGGAATATTTTGAAAAACAATAAAGTGATTTTCGATGATCAATATTTGTTTTTGTTCTCTAATCCCGAAATATAAAAGGCAACCCTCGTATTCTTGTTATTTTAGCCCCGAGAGTCTCACTCTGGCGGATGCAATTGATTGCAATTGATTGATTGAAGGCGGAACCCCCATTTTTATTTAGCTTAATGCAAGCTTAAATTAACTTAACATAAAACCTTACAGACTATCTTAAAATCTAGAGTAGTGGTTAAGACATTATTCAATTATTCAATGCCTGCTATCCGTAGTCATGTAAAAGATTCGAATGTTTCCAAGGCATTTAAAATCCAACGAAAACAAAGGAGGGAATATTTATAATTCGGGTTTACCCAATAATAACACACATACTTGTCCTTGCATCTATATTCCACTGTTCGTAAATCTTTTTCCACTTTCCAACTTTTCAACTGTAGAACGAGAGAATACTTTACCCTATAGTTGAAATACGTACCTACTTAAAATCTATCTATCGCACAGTGTTAATAATAAAAAAGGAAACTTAGGAATTACTAAATAGAACCTGCAATTAACCCACATGTTCAACGCCGGCAATTTATAACCATTTAGCGTTCCTGGTTGAACAAATCTTATTTGTTCTAATTCCACTTTTATATTGTCTCCCTTCTTTTAAATTCAAACTTTCCGTTAACGGTGATTTTATCATCACTTCCCACTGAACACACAATTTGAAGTAAGAAAAAAATCTCTTTACGATCCACATTAGGAAATTTACCCCTCTCACAACATATCATCGAATTTCTATTTTTTTTCTCCTCGTTCTCATTGACTTTACGTCGACGTTTCGAGCAGGAGTTTTGTCATTCCACAAGTCGGCTTCGTCGAGTTCGCTCGCATCCATTCAGTTCGATTCTGCGCACATTTTATCTTTTGTTTCTCTGTTAACACAAAGAGTGTCGCCATACGAAACAACCGTTACTGAATTCAACAATAATTAAACTTTATCTTATTTGCAATTCCTTGAGCAGATTCCATTATCCGAGTATTGGAAAACATGGCAGCAAAGTCGAACGAGGAGATGATTGATGGGAAGACTGTGATTGCAAACAAAGCGATGGAAGCCTACAGGGAACAATACAAGCAGCTTGTCGAGAATTTGAGGTTATGTATGACTGTGTTTGATCCCTCTGCTTTTTGAGTGAATTCTATTTGAATCTGAATTTGAAAGTTCCCGATTAGCGAACGTGTGGTATTTGTTGGCTGTGGACGGGGCAAGTATGTATTTGGAATTGTTTTGCATATTGCACTATCCCCGGCTAATAAATGCTGCACGAGGCAACCCGGGAGAAGCTAATCTGTGAGACGACAGCCTGTAGGGTCGGTCGCAAAATGCTCACTTGGGATATTTGTCTTGTTCTTTTTTCTATCAACAGAGTGGATCATTTAAAGGATATCTCTGATGCTCTGAATGCAGAGGGTTATGCACTTCGAGACGACTTGTTGATACGAGATGTTAAGTCTAGTCTGCAGAATGTTCTATTGAATGCTTTGGAGAACAGTTGGGAAGCATTGGACATGGGTCCGAAGATTGCTGCCCTGCAAATGTTGAAGAAAGAATTTAAGGACCATGATACTTCCATGTGGTATGTTGGATTATATGTGCAAGTCTTTGTTTTCGTGTTTTAGTAAATGGTCCTATTTTTCCACTATAATTTTAGGCGACCGTCTGGGAAAACTCCCGAGGAACAAACATTGCCAATCCGTGTCCGGTACTTAGAACTAAAGAAGAGCTATTTACAGAAGCAAATAGAGTTTCAGACGAAGAAAATGAATGTAAGTTGGTATTTTGTCCTGTTTAAGAAGCAACCAACATTGACTACGCTGCTTTTGCAGGAATTGCGGGTAACCAATCAATCTTACCGCGACTTGGTCGAGCACACTAAATACCAACGCGGGTTCATTTCTGAGAAAATCAACTCCAGGGCAGAGGAATTGGAAAAACTTAAGGCTGAATATAGGCAGTATATCGCCATGCTTTTAGAAAGCGATGATTAAACGATCTGCTTTACTATGATGAAATTTCTCGGGTTTGTTTATACTATGTGATTAGTCGATTGTAAAATATTTGTATATATCGAGTTTTCATGCTGTCCTCAGCAATAAAGAGCACATATAATAAAATTTGAAGGGTTCGTTTCTACAAGGAATTTCTCCGCTGATTTTCATTCTTTTTTAAGGGTTCATGGATTTAGGAAGCGACGGTTTGACCGATGTGGATTCACTCAGATGAAGTTCTTCTAGTTTCATATTTGATTAGTCGATTTTAAAACATATATATATATATATATATATATATATATATATATATATATATATATATATATATATATATATACCCAATCTTTATGCTTTCCTCACCAATAAAGACATAAATAATGTTGAAATGACTCGTTGCTACAACGTATTTCCGCTTCCATTCTTTTCAAGGACCTAGTATAATGGCTGCGGAGCATATGATGCACGAACAAAAAACAACAATTCCATGAATAAGGACTGTGGCATGTTTGTCATACTTGCAACCAACTCAACTTACACATTGAAAGTGGGTAGCGCGCGACTCGTGTGTTCCTTAAGCCGTTTGCGCACGTGCCCCAGCAAAAAAATTCGCATTTCGTTTCCCTTCCATAGAACGACTATTCAATAGGTGGAATTGAAAATACAGCTGCCGGTTTTCTGTCCTGTGAACACTGATTGAGCGGTGGAATGCTCAGTATTATGAAATTCTGTGTGAAACTACTGAATAGTATTTTCTCATTCATACTTGTTGCATGTGTGTGTAAGGATTATTTGTGTTCTTAGGGAGGAAGGGATCAGCAGTTTACCTACAAAAACAAGTAAGGTGCTGAGTGGCGTCGTTTTCTTTGTTGTTTTAAATGCATGATTATCAGAAACTATAATCTTAGGCTACGTAACTAAGTCTAATGTTAAAATTATTATAATAATTTTATTCTTATAATTATGTTATTCTTATATTAGCCAATTTCTTATGGAATTTAGTTTAAAAAATTAATTTTAGCAAATGTTTTTATTGTAGATTTTAAAGTGATGAAGACATTTTTATTCGAAAAAATTAACAATTCATTAATGAAATGTTGTTATTAAAAAGTATAAAACAACAAAATAAGGCTGGACATTCGCATGTGGTATTTTTCGAAACAAACAACCACACAAAATGACCCCACAGTTCGGGAACCAATATCGTGATTCTTTGATTTTTTTTGATTAGACGGCATGTCTTTGAAGTGGATTTGCTTTTGTTGATTTAGTCGAGGGTAAAGTTTCATTTAATACATACCCCGATTTTTTGAAAACTACAAAAAAACGTTGAAATATGTGGTAAATCGCTCCTATGGAGAGATATAAACGCGTCACGCGGAATGTTCCGCAGTATGATTGGCAGAAACCTTTGACTATGTTTCGGATGTTTGGCTGACGACGCGGGCTGAAGTTAGGAATAAGACATGGAGGTATCATCCATTCGGAGTTCCGGGCAGTAACAACATGTGGATAGTTTGATTATAACCCAAATTGTTGTTTTTTTTTTACACTAGCCGCGAGTTATTGTCCGGTCTCGGAACACAAATAATATTAAAAAAATATTTTTTTTGTAGGCGATGCCTCTTTATTTCAACACGTTTTGGTGCTTTTACTTTTCGGTTAATTATGAACAACTTAAAAAAAGGGCCAACTTAGGTGACACAAGAACAAATGTGTCCTTCATCTTGTCTATGGCTTCTGGTCAACTGGCGACAATCGGATTCACCCACATCCGTGAAGATGTTGGGCTCGGTCTCTAGATATCTGAAAAAGAGAGGTGGTGGAGGTATCTAAGGATAGTGTGGGCCGGGTTAGTTCAAATGTTCTCTAGCTACTTGGATGGATGGATGGTGGGAAAGAAATTATACAAGACCGGAAGGTCTTGAGTGCGGTTGTAAACGCAAATCAGGTCTCCGGCGTCTGATAATCCGCGCTTTGGTCGGTGTTTCTTTTTTTTTTTTTTTTTTTTGGTTTCGGTAGGAAGGTGGAAATCTTCAAAAGATACCTCTAGACCGATCCAGGGGCATACCGGGTTTTTACCGACTAAAACCACTTCCCGCCAGGCTCATATTCCCGTTGATCCCCGCGGAACTTTCTTTTAGATATTCCATCGCGGGGCGGGACGGAGTTTACCTGTTACTCCGCTCGTCACGTCGCAACTGCTGCATCATTTCACAGAGAATACCATTTGTTACGGACCATGCCTGTTTTGAACTAAGCATGTATTCTACTACTCCAGCCAGAGTAACTGTCCGTCTCGTATGTCTCTCCAAAATCGTTCGTGCGGTCTCGAATCTCACGCACTCTGGGAGTACGTGTTCCGCATTTTCTATTTTGCCTTCACAATACAAGCAGTATGAGTGATTCACATGCTTATACTTGTGCAAGTATTGCCAGAAGCATCCATGTCCTGATATTAGCTGAGTCAAGTAGTAATTCAGCTCGCTATGTTTTCTTTTCACCCATGTTTCTATATCAGGTATCATGGTGTGGGTCCATCTTCCTTTGGTGGAAAAATCCCACCTTCGTTGCCATTCTCTTAGGCTTGAGAGCTCTAACTGTGGCCGCATTCTCCGACGATTCTCTTGGGAGACCTTATGCAATGCAGCGTTTTCTTTAGCAGCAATGTCAAGTGGTGTCCTCCCGGCCAAAACATTTATAGTATCTTCGGATACCGTTCGAAATGCACAGCATACTCTTAGTGATGCCAGTCTATGCGCTGAGTTCACTCCCCTCGTGTATGACTTATACTTTGCGGCTCCTGCCCATATGTGAGCTGCATACATTATAGTGGAGGTGTTGACACTGGTTATGAGTTTCCTTATGTGGGGCCGGGGTCCTCCAACATTGGGTGGCAGTCTCGCCAAAACTTTGCATACTCTTGCCGTTTTTTCACTCGTTTTTCTCAGGTGTTCCTTGAAGCTCAACCTGTTGTCGAGTATAACACCAAGATATTTAATATAGGGACTGGATCAGATTATTTGTCCTTCTATTTCCAAATCAAGGTGTTAAACTTTCTTGCGGCTGCTTATTAAAACTGCCTCCGTCTTATATCCAGCTAGTTTCAGTCCGGCCATATCTAGCCAACATTTAATGCTCTGGATTACTTGGGAGAATATATTCTCCAGGTCATCTAGATGTTTAGCGATGGATACTATTGCCAAATCATCTGCGTACCAAATGATTCTAGCCCCTTCTGATACATTGACTCTGAGCACACCATCATACATGATATTCCATAACAGCGGACCTTATACAGATCCCTGAGGTACACCCGCTGTTATTTTATATTCCTGTGGTCCCTCATCTGTGTCATAGAGCAGTCTTCTATCCGAAAGATAGTTTGCTAATATACGCACCAAGTAGGGGGAGACTTGTAGATCGCCCAACGCTTCTAGAATCCGATTCTAATTTACCGAGTTAAAAGCATTTTTAACATCAAGGCTCACCACCGCGCAATATATTTTTTGGTACCACCTATCCATCGTGCTCCAGCTATTGCATTGCGAGTGATGTCGCACACCACAGATAGTGCTTTTCCGATTGATCTACCTTTCCGGAACCCATACTGCGATTCAGAGAGCCCCGATGTTCCCTCAGTGAATTCTTCCAGGCGAGTGACAATTACTTTTTCCTGTTGTGTCCAGCATGCACACCGGGCGATAAGACGACGGCTCTTCTGGATTCTTGACACCTTTTGGTATAAGCACAAGCCGCTGTTTTTTCCATCGTTTAGGAAATTGTCCTGTTTGAAAGCAGGTTGTGAAGAGACTGCTGAAGACTTCCGGCTTTTTTGTTAGAGCAGTCTTCACTACAGCGTTAGGGATACCATCCAGTCCCGGGGTCTTGTTTTTTTTTTGATAACCCTTGCAGCCAAGAGTGCCTTATAGCGTTTGAAATAATAGTGAAGAAGATCGTGTGATTCGAACTGACGCTATGACAGTTTGAATCACGAAAAAAATTTTACCTAAGCGTTACACATCAGGCTACTGACCGTGTTTTGAATTTGATTTCCAAACTCGACTATACTCCACTGATGTGAATTGTTTTTGTTATCGCTAGGTATACGGTTCTGATGTATTTTCTTATTCGATTTTCGTTCGGTGTCCTTCACTATTTTTGCTTGTGAATTGTGTGTATCTGTTAGAGATGCCACAACCTTATTAAGCAAGTCTCTGTTCCGGCACCGATTTCGAGCCGACGTCATCCAGATTGGCACTCTCGGCCTCTAGGCGTCCTGGTCTACGGCCTCCACCCGTCGCAGACAAGGTCTGCCGCGCTATCTCCTTCCATACATCCTGCCACAAAAGACTTTCCAGGCAGGCTTGTCTTCGCTTATTCGAGCTAGGTGTCCCACCTACCCGAGTCTACCGAACTTGATTTTTCTTACAACATTAGTTTCAAGGTAGATTGCGTACAACTCATGGTTACAGCGTCTCCGGAATCGTCCCCCCTCACATACGGGGCAAACAATTCTCCTTAAAACCTTCCTCTCGAACGCGGCTAAGAATTCAGAGTGCCTTTTATTGAGCACCCAGATCTCGGATCCATACATGAGTACTGGTAAGACTTGTAGAGTAGTAGCTTGGATGTTATGGATAAATTTCGGGATTTAAAGAGCCTTGATAAACTATATTAGGCTTTGATCAGCCGGCCGCGCATTTCTTCTTCCATATTGTTATCGGCTGACACTATTGACCCAAGGTAGTTAAAGGATTGCACTACTTCAAATTCGTGGTCCGCTACCCTGATTGTTTGACCAACGTTAGGTCTTTTCTTCACAGAAGTTGCCACCATATACTTAGTTTTCTCCTCTTTAATGTTTCTGTGCCGCCTGCTCGATCTGGGTGAAGGAGTCCTGTACAGCCGAATCGGATCTACCGATGATGTCGATGTCATCTGCGGAGGCAAGTATTGGTGACAATAGTCCCTCTAGTTGTAATTCCAGAGGCGCGGATTGCTTTCTCTAACGCCATGGCGAAGAGGAGGCAGTCCAGACCGTCCCCTTGTCGGAGTCGATTAAAGATGTTTCTTGGTTGGGAGAGCAATGGCGCTATTTTTACTTGACTAGTTAAGTGGGTCATGGTCAACCCACAAAGCCGTATTCTTTCCTAGCTTATGTTGTCGTGGGTGGCCTTAACGTCTATAAATAGATGATATAATGGAATCTTAAATTCCAGACAATTTTCCATCGCCTGCCTAAGGGTGAATATCTGACCAATCGGTGATTTGCCCGGGATGAAGCCACACTGATATTGACCAATGATGACTTTAGCGTATGGGGCTATCCGATCTTGTAGGATAGTGGAGAGTATCTTATAGGCGGTACTCAGCACTGTTATTCCTCTATAGTTGCTGCACAGTGTGATATCTCTCTTCCTATGTATGGGGCAAATTATACCACGACGCCTATCTTCCGGCATCTCCTCTTGCACCCCTACGTGCACCACGATCTCATGAATTTCGTGATCAGCTCAGCTGGTATGCCATCTGCTCCGGGGGCTTTATTTGATTTGAGCTGTCTTATGGCTTTTAATGTTTCCTCAATGCTTGGTGGCGGGAGCATTTGGTTTTGATCTTGCATTGGTGGAGCCTCCAATTCTTCGGTGAGCTAACCATTTAACAATTCATTGAAGTGCACTTCCCATCGCTCCAGAACGTCTTCAGGATTGGTGATCAGATTATCCTCTTTATCCTTGCAGTAAGTGCAGCGTGCCGCTGTTTTTTCCATCGTTTAGGAAATTGTCCTGTTTGAAAGCAAGTTGTGAAGAGATTGCTGAAGACTTCCGGCTTTTTTGTTAGAACAGTCTTCACTACAGCGTTAGGGATACCATCCAGTCCAGGGGTCTTGTTTTTTTTTGATAACCCTTGCAGCCAAGAGTGCCTTATAGCGTTTGAAATAATAGTGAAGAAGATCGTGTGATTTGAACTGACGCTATGACAGCTTGAATCACGAAAAAAATTTTTCCTAAGCGTTACACATCAGGTTACTGACCGTGTTTTGAATTTGATTTCCAAACTCGACTATACTCCACTGATGTGAATTATTTTTGTGTTATCGCTTGGTATACGGTTCTGATGTATTTTTCTTATTCGATTTTTCGTTCGGTGCTCATCACTATTTTTGCTTGTGAATTGTGTGTGTATCTGTTAGAATCGCTACAAGGCTACTGACCGTGTTTTGAATTTGATTTCCAAACTCGACTATACTCCACTGATGTATTATTTTTGTTATCGCTTGGTATACGGTTCTGATGTATTTTTTCTTATTCGATTTTTCGTTCGTGTTCTTCACTATTTTGCTTGTGAATTGTGTGTATCTGTTAGAGTCGCCACAACCTCTTCGGTGGTTACGGGAGGTATCTCTCTTTCAGTGATCCTCCACTGCTCTTACACTCTCAATACCTCATCACACTGCGGGAAGAGGACAGCAACGGATCTGGCTATGTCACTTTTCCTTTTTTGCATTTGGCTACTGTTACTCTGTAGTCTTTTCATGTCTATCCTGTAAGCGCTGCCCCATGGGTTGTTATTTAATTCATCCCTTAGGGAGCAGAACGCGTCATATCTACTTTTGCGGATCACATTCTTCAACTCTTTCCGTTTGTTGACGAATTCCGCATGCAACTGTGGGTAGGTGTTACGGTCTTAACCTGTTGAACTCAGAAATCGCCCATGGTTTGATAGCCCTTGCTGGTTGTCTTTTTCGTGGCAAAGTAGCATCACATGCGGTAGTTAGTGACTTTTCCAGCCTGCCTGTTCGCACTGGCCTCTGCATCAAACTGTGCGAATTGGTCTTCCAGTATATAATCGAGCAGTTCCTTATCGAGGTCATTCTCTTCCCACCCATTTTTTTGGGCTTCGCCAATTTCCCAGTGATGAATCCCCCGTGCGGTAATATTTCGTACATCACGGCTTGGTGGTCACTATGGGTGTAGGTGTCCAAAACTCGCCACTCCATACTTCTTGCCAACATGGAGCTGGCAAATGTGATGTCGATTTTGAACCGGCCTCTCTCGTTTATGAAGGTGTCATCAATACCATCATTAAGTAACACCACATGTAGGACTGCGAAGGCTTCAAGTAGTGCCTGGCCTCTACTGCTGGTCCTTGTGCTTCCGCATTCTACTGCCCAAGCGTTGAAATCTCCAGCAACTATAAGAGAGCTCTTATCTCTAGCTTCTTGTATTATTCGGTCCAAAAAGCAACTGAAATATTCTATTTCCCACCTTGGTGTTGTGGGGTTAACGTAGGTGTGCCGGCGCACGACACAGGTTCACTAATAACACCACTTGCTTCGCCGATAAAAAGGAATGAAGAAAATAAAACTCACTGGTGTTGTTTAAGTGTGAGGTGTTCTCTTTATTTTTGTTAATTCTCCAATCTACTTTCACAAATGATGATCATTTATCAATTGAACCACAAAGTTCTTGTGCACTTAAACTACTCCTTTTGTCCTAGATAGTTTGTTACGACATATTTTACATTGAGCTCTTTTCACTTAATTATTCAACTAGCTCGGGTTTCAGGTTGAACTCTTTTTTCTTAACTGTTTAACTAGTTTATAATCATCAGACGAATCATCTCGCCAGTCGCACTGGGGTGGATTCCCATCCGCTGTGGTGGAAAACAAATCCGATATTTCATCCCAGTGGCGGCCAATTAGCAATCGATTTGGCTTTTAATGGCAGTATTTCCATTGTGACCGTACAGGTCTGGTTGAATGCCCATTCGCTGGAAGCCAGGACAAACGAAAATGCAAAGGGTGCTCAGAAGAGAATCCAACCATGCAGCTGATCAAATAGATGATCGTGTACGGAAGCTGGCTGTATTGCCATCATAGGCGATAGGGAATCGATTTTTCTGCTGGCGTTAAGTCAACAGAAACTTCGTCTAGGATAGCAAGGGACTAGGCTGGATGAGTGCATGTTTGGTTTGGGAACGAATCATAGGGCATGACCATTGATATGATTGTTTGGATAAACAATCATGGGTCGTGTGCAACCCGATGGTCGTTTATCGCTTGTGCGTCCGATCATGGGGAACTTGACTTGCAGATGTGCAAGCACACGACTTACCCAGCTTGTCTTTGAACCAATGGAATTGTATCAGAGATTGGATGCGACGAAGGGAGTTCGACCAGGTCGGCTGTGCAAACGAATGGTAGCTCAATAGCGACCGAAAAAGGTTACAATGTTTATAATAGCGATTCGTTTATGCTAGGGAATGTTGCCGTGCAGGCCAAAATAGCTTCTTCTGTTTATACATCGTGTATACAGGAGCGTTCTGTTTGATAGCCAGCGTGAGGATCGTGGCTGGGTGGTTGTTTAGACAGCAAATCGTTACACATGACCGATGCGATGATCGTTCCTCGATAAGGCGACGGATCGTGCAATCAGTCATGCAGCCATACAAGCAAGCGACTTGCTATGGCTTGATCGTGGGACCAACGGATTGTTGGAAACGAGTAAACGCCGGAGGATTGGAGTGTGTTTGATGGAGATGTTGCCGCCCAGAGGAACCGATCAGGTTCCTAAATGATTCATGTAAGATGAACCGAAATGGTTTGGTTGATATGATTGTTTGATGGCATGGCAAGATAATGATCTTGCCATGGGCTTATATTTCAGGTAAGAGATGATTGAAGGATAGCTTAACGCTGTCGATTACAGGTAAGCTAACAATCTAGGTGAGGGGTGGGGAGTTGATTAAGATAGACGGGTGGTTCTTTCGGTAGGTTAGAAGAACCCCCACAGTGTCTTGTACTGTGCGTGCGGGTTGTAGTGTGTTAGCAGGGTCCAGGAATCCTCTATTATGGAGGGGAATGTTGCTGGGAAGGGTTCTTTCTTTAGCTTTGTACTGAAGAAGAAATTGTGGTGGTCTGATCCGAAGAGATCGAAAGAGAGAAGGGTCTCGCTGTTCTGAATGCTCTCGAGGTACTCGTAGGCTAATTGTAGCAAGTACTCGTCGATAGGGATAATCGAGGCGCCTTCGTATAGGCGAGAGTTCAGGTAATGGCGACCGTCAGACCTTCTACAGTGGTTGGTGTATCTTCTGAGGAGTTTTTTTTCGAAAAGTCGAAGTCTTTCCATTTGGGCCGAAGATATGCAGGACCATATGGAGAAGGAGTACGATATTCCAGATCGGATTAGCCGCTTATAGCAGAAAAGCTTAACTATGGTTTCAATATTGTTACTCCTCTTCAAAATGTTGTGCAATTGCTTAGATCGACCGAGGCCCCTTTGAAGAATGTGCGTCCCATGTTTGATGAAATTCATTATTGGGGTATAAATGATCCCAAGATATTTCATCCTGTCCTGTGGTCTAATCGTAGTATTTCCCATTTGTATTAGAATATTTTATGAATATCGAGAAGTAGGTTGGGAGTGTTTACTACTCATAATTCTAGCTACTGCTTTGAATGGGTTAAGTCGAATTTTTCATTGACTGTAATACTGAGATAGTTCGTCCAGGTGGCGGTTGAGACAATTTGTTGCGAGTCTAGGGCTTTTAGATGACGTGTACACTAGGACGTCATCCACATAGTATATCTAGTTTATTCTCCCGTCCACAGGGTGAGGAATATCTGAGGTGTAGATATTAAATAGGATGAGACGTTGGAAGTTCGGGATAACTTTCCATTCGCTCGAAGTTGAAAAGTTCTGTTTTGAAAGAAGTGGTATGATACTACACAGCGTCATACTAAGACCACTATTCAACAATTTAAAGACGAGCCCCTCGATCCAGGTCGTATCAAAAGCCTTTTCAATGTCCAAGCTCACCGCAATGGTGGGTTGCTTATTAAAGAGTCGCACGCACACATGGTTTTGAAATACATTGAGGGCGGTAGTGGTGCTGTGCGCTCTTCTAAATCCACGATGGAAATTAGGTATTACGTTCACTGCACTGAAAAAGTTGTTGAGCTTCTTGTATGTGAACTAGTCATATATTTTGCTGATGCAAGTGAAGAGCGAAATGGGGCGAAAGCTTGAGGGGTGATACGTTGGTTTCCCAAGTTTTGCCATTGGACAAACAAGAGCATGCTTCCAAGCTTAGGGAAAGTCCCCACGTTGTAGGCATGGCTGAATAGAATGAAGATCTTTATAAAGAACAAAACAGAAAGCCTTCGCAACGAGTGGTGCGACATGTTGTTGGTAGCGGGTGACTTCTTAGGGTTTCGAGACCTGACTAGGTTCTGTAGTGTATTTAGTGTGACGAAACCGTGACCATTATCACGTGTGTACAACGAAATATGCATTGTTAGTTGGGTTAATGACAACAATTGGCTCGTTAAAGTTGTCCAATTTATTGTTAACCTCTGAACTAATGAGCGCATTAGTATCCGGGTCGCCATCCCCGTGAGTGAGTTTGTGATTATTTTCGAAGGTCTCTCCGATAATATTTGGTTTATTGGTGTTATTATTAACAACAACGCCATTGTTTGTGATTTGCCCAGCGACACGAGAAGTGCCACATACCTTTTTAACATATTTATGAACGTCCTGGTCCATCTGAATCTGCTTCAGTTTGTCTTCCAATTGTCGGTCACTATTGTTTTAGATTCTTTGTTGTATCAGTGTACCAATATTATGAATGATGAATCGCAATAATAGTTCCCTTTGCGTAAAGCGGTGATGATATCTCATTCTACAGAGTTTTTACGCTCCTGGATGAGACGAAGAGCGAAGTCGTCACGGGGAATCTGATAAGTCTTTTCAAGCTGGTACTTCAGGACATGGGTCTCTGAAGTTGCAACTAGAATCTCGTGAAGTCGAGCTGCATCGTTATTTATCTCAACCGTCGGTAGGTTCTTGTCAGTGGGAAGAGAGGATTGGTGGAGTTTTTCGTTCAATGTAATATTGAAGTTGTCCCAATTTTTGCGCTCATAAACGGGTATGTATCTGAGATGCTCGATAGCAGCGGATGAACGTGGTCACAGCATAATGGTCAGATACACCCGCCGATATTTGGGGAGGAGACGACTAACGGGGCAACAGCGTGGAATATGCGTAGAACCCGTGCCAACGACTGTACACACACAGCCTTAATACCATAATTGGTGACATACCGACGTGTGACGTAACACGTAACGCCTCATTTACAATCTGAACCAGCGACGAGTTACCACAAGGCAACACAGTGACAGTGACTTAAATACATATAATTAATTATGGTATTAAGGCTGTATGTGTTCCCTCGTTGGCACGGGTTCTACGCCTATTCCACGCTGTTGCCCCGTTGGCCGTCACCAAGGTGGGGTAATAGTTCCAGTATCTGCTCGTTATCGATGGTGCCGATGGTTGAATTGTGAAAATGCACCTCCTGTTTGTAGTCAAATCAAGAGAGTCGAACGAGATTAAAACGCACTTTCGTTCCTTTTACATAGCACATCGTTGCCATACTTGTTTTTATTTCCTATTGTAGTTAATATAATTCACAATGGTGGTTAAAAGGCAGTCACTGCTAACTTAAACAAGGCTTTTCACTTAATTGATTTTGAGTTAATATACTCATCCACTGACGGTTGTTGGGCACAGACTCGATTCGATTTCTACTACTTGGGTTTCGTTTAACGTGGAGGCCCGAGTTGCCTCCACGGAATTCGTATCGTGATTAGTTAATGGCAGAAGTACAATTTCATTTTCCGCTTGTCGACATAAGGGGATGATTTTCATGGTGAGGATGTGCACTCACGCAGTTGTGTTTACCTCGCACGTTCATGACGTGTGTCCAAGAGCAAGCGAACTGTGGATATTACATTTCCATAAAAGGAAATGTTTATCTGATTGGTACTGCGTAAGAGATCTATGCTGATCGGGCGTACGTTGCTGGCGTCCTCTGTATGACTTGCCATGCAGGTGTGTGGGAAAAAGTATTTTCTTTCTGTGTGCATGGACAAGTTTGAGGATTCATATCGGTTACGTAATGTCGTAACCGAATTGGATTCTTAGGAATATGCTGCGTTGTATGCAGGCATGCCCCTGGGGGTAATGCTTATAGGATGTTGATGCCTGTCGATCGGTTTACCGTTTACGCCACAGATCTTTTAAATATTTCTTTATATTTAGGACGGTGCCTGGAACTGACAGGATGTTCTTTTTTCCGCAGTTGCAGCAAATTCGAGGTGTTATTTCATCCTGCACATTTGTTGTGGGATCGTATTTTGCTGGCGGTAGTTCGCACTTCCTAATATCGTGGGATTTTCCGCAATGAACGCAACGGCGGCTCATGTTGCAGTTTCGAGTCACACTCCCGAAATGTCGGCAACGTCTGCATTGAGGTATTCCGATGTTATGAAATATCTCGAAGACAACCTGTTGATGCAAGATTGGAAGCGACTTTGTCCGTATTATAGAATCTATGTCGGTCCCTAGGGTAAGGTGAAGCTCCCATATGTTCACGTTGCTGTATTTTTGTGGTCTAATTATCACAAATCGTTGTGGGGGACAGAATTTTTTGACGTCAGTGAAACATTTTGCGAACAAGGCAACCACACGGCGGCAGTGTGTCGACAAAAGACAAAGTGGGAGAGGTCGGAATACTCCCAGAGGTCGGGTCGGCAGTCCCCAACCCGACCGAACTAAACTCGTATAATGATAAAAACTGCTCTCAGCTGACGCCAACAAAAGTTCCAGTTGTCCAGCTCCCTTTAGAGATTGGCTGTAAAAACACTACACGTTTAATAGTGGACACAGGCGCTGAGATCAGTCTTATTAAGCTGAAGGCACTCTACCATAAAAATAGATTGGATACTAAGAAAGCAACTACCCTCCAAACGCTTTTTGGCAAGGGCAAGTCTAGAGGCTATTGCAAGGGGATATTCAAATTACATCAGGAAACCCCCTGTAGCTTTCAGGTAATAGACTCCCTGTCGTGGTTGTCTGCAGACGGTTTGTTGGGGAACGGCTTTCTGTCTAGGAATTGTAACGTTAATGGATCGGAAGACTGTTTGGAATTTCCCCAAACAAGCATAAATCCGGTAAGTTTTTTCATTAAATTTACAAAGGATAGGAAGAGGGTGTCAGGACCTAAGGCAACCGAGAGGGAGCCCACGCCAAGGGGATCTGAGGAGATTGATACCACGGTCGGTAGTCGCCTGGAAAGTCTACCCACACAGGGGAAGGGCTTCGAAAACTTGCCCGGACCCAGTTACTCCAACATCAAGGCAACATCCCAAAAGCCGAACGACGAAAAGAAGGGGGAAGCGTTGCTAGTACGCCTACCATCAAACCCTTCGGAGGTAGAAATTTTTCTAAACGGACCAGCTATAGTACCGGGACGTTCACGAACCATGATTATACTTCCTATACAAATCCGGGAAGAGGTAATACTGTTGCCTAAAGAAGTACAATCAGGAATATTTGTCTACCTAATTGTATTTTGGGGAAGGCGAAGAATGGCCAAATAGAAGCACTCAATATCATAAATTACCCTCAAACCATCGACCGGATCAAGGTGGAGCTGTTTCCAACAAAAGAAATTTTCCTTCTTTCCATTAAAAAACCGGGAGAATATTCATACCGGTAGGCGAGTACATACGTCAACGGAGGTTAACTCGCCGCCTCTCCTCGAGCCTGATGACGGTATGAACGTACCGCGTTGCCAACATCGACCCGGATCACTATCTTGGTGGTACAGTTTTCCGAGCGCGGGTTGCCTTACGGAGACGTATTGCATCTGCGGATCAGGTTCGAATCAACACGGCTGCCTTACGCAATAATGAATACCAGCAACACCTTTGGTCATGCGCTAGGAATCGCCCTCGAAGAGATCGTAATTCCTGGGGCCAAAATGCCGGGTGTAGAAGAGAAATGGACACGCCTTAAGAATACTGTCATTAGTACTACTAACTCCATGTTAGGCAGTAGTCGTAGAGATCGGAGCGACTGGATTGATGATGAGTGTAAACTAGCAACTGAACGTAAGAATGTTGCATACCGGGCAATGCAGCAGTCTCATAGGGCCCGGGTACGTGGGGAGAAATTCAAAGAGCTCAGAAAATCTGAAGAAAGACTCCACAGACAAAAGAAAAGTGTCTGGGAAAAAGAACTTGGCAGTGAAATAGAGAAAAGTAGAGCGAGGTCCGCACCAGGCTCGGAAGTCCTACCAAATAATTCGCAGTATGACGCGGTACACACCACGCTAAAATTACTGCAAGGATAAAGAGGGAAATCTGATCACCGATCCTGAAGGCGTTCTGGAGCAATGGGAAGTGCACTTCAATGAATTGCTAAATAGTCAGCTCACAGAACAATCGGAAGCTCCACCAATGCAAGATCAAAACCAAATGCTGCCGCCATCAAGCATTGAGGAAACATTAAAAGCCATAAGACAGCTCAAATCAAATAAAGCCCCCGGAGCTGATGGCATACCAGCTGAACTGATCAAACAAGGAGGGACAGCGTTACATCACGCAATTCATGAGATCGTGATGCACGTATGGGAGCAATGGGAGATGCCGGAAGATAGGTGTCGTGGTATAATTTGCCCCATACATAAGAAGGTAGATATCAGTGTGGAGCAACTATAGGGGTATAACATTGCTGAGTACCGCCTACGAGTATAATATACTCTCCACTATCTTGCAAGATCGGATAGCCCCATATGCTAAAGTCATCATTGGTCAATATCAGTGTGGCTTAATTCCGATTGATCAGATATTCACCCTTAGGCAGCCTATGGAAACATGTCTGGAATTTAAGATTCCATTACATCATATATTTATAGACTTTAGGGCGGCCTACGACAGCATAGCCAGGGTAGAACTATATAATACCATGAGAGAGTTCGGTATTCCAAACAAATTGATACGACTTTGTAGGTTGACCATGACCAACGAGAGTAGTCAAGTAAAAATAGCGGGATTGCTGTCCAAACCAATTAACATGCTTAATGGACTCCGGCAAGGGGACGGTCTGACCTGCCTTCTTTTCAACCTGGCGTTTGAGAAAGCAATCCGTGACTCTGGCGTCACAACTAGTCCAGCCAGATACTTGCCTACGCAGATAACATCGACATCATCGGTAGATCTGTTTCAGCTGTACAGGACTCCTTAACCCAGATCGAGCAGACGGCACAAAAACTGAGACTGTGCATTAATGAGGGAAAAACTAAGCACATGGTGGCAACTTCTGCGAAGATAAGACCTAACGTTGGTCAAACTATCAGGGTAGCGGAGCACGAATTTGAAGTAGTGCAATCCTTTAACTACCTTGGGTCAATAGTGTCACCTGATAACAATATGGAAGAAGAAATACGCGAACGGCTGATCAAATCCAACAAAGCCTGCTATGGTCTATCAAGGCTCTTTAAAACCCGAAATTTATCCAGAACATCCAAGCTACTATTGTACAAGACCATGGTCGTACCAGTACTCATGTATGGATCCGAGATCTGAGTGCTCAATAAAAGGCACTCTGAACTCTTAGCCGCATTCGAGAGAAAGGTCTTAAGGAGAATTGTTGGCCCCGTTTGTGAGGGAGGACGAATCCGAAGACGCAACAATCACGAGTTGTACGCAATTTACCTTGAAGCTAATGTTGTAAGAAAATCAAGCTCGGTAGACTCCGGTGGGCGGGAAGTGGGGTTCTTCATGGCGCCCGAAGAGGCAACCATCGCTTTATCCAACCAAGCATGGTTCCTGCACCTATTTAGGCATCCCTGAAATGTAAGTTCATGACAAGATTACCACCCTGACATGAGATTAAGCTTCCACCAGCATCCAACACATCCGACAAATCTGCCAGGGGACGTCGGCATTCTGCCTACATAATTATTGATGCTGATATGATCTGAAACCCAATTTGGTTATCCTTCAGATAACCGGCATAAACATGGAACATGTCAATATGCAGAGTCGAGGAGCATTTCCTCACATACTGCATGACATGTTCACCCTTGTCATCGGTCGACCTTTAGATGAACAATTCCAGTGTAGCCATAGCTACCTACCTACTTTCGATCGAGTGTTGTTTTGAGTAAACATGCACTCGACCCACCGACCGACGATATGCTATATGCAGGGATCTGTCAAATGACGCTGTACGCGTCGGCAATGGGATAAACAGAACATTGTCCTCATAAGCATGTCCAGCTGCAGCTAATTTTCCCTTATCGGTTACCACCGATCATAGGTCTAAACCAAACCCATCACCCGATAAGTAATTATAAACGGATATGATTGTTATTTAAACAATCATACCCACGTAGCATTGCTTTTGCCTAAGCAATAGTTCCTCTTGCCACAACAATTCTGTAAACATAATCCCAAACCCAATTCCTCCCTTCGGCAAGAGTTTTATTGACTTGACAGCCCACACATGGATCAACGGATTTGACCTACGACATGTGTGGTTTTTCTATTTTCTCGCTTTCCCTTCACCTTACCTTCGCCAGGGCATGTCGTGCACTTGCCTTCCAGGGTGGACCCTTCCAGTTCTCTTGGACGATGTCCATGGAAACCGTCCAATAGATTCAAGCGCTGATTGGCTACCCTTGGGTGGGGAATCCATGACGATCACGGTTAGTGGATGTCGATAAACAGACACCGAGGACTCAGATTGTATCTCTTTAATCAGGCAGACGTGTCGAGATTCGTGTGTGTCGGAGTTGCGTTCTGTCAACGAATCAAGAGTTTTTCGGTCCATTTTCTCCGCGTCAAGGGCAAGTGCTAATTTAAGAGCTAGGCCGCTCCACACAACGAACAGTATTTATCGTTTGAATTTACCATCAGATAAAAGTTAGACGGTATCAAAGTAAAGCGTCGTAAATAAGGTGTAAATTTATCATCAATTGGAAGCCGAGCAGTATCGATGTGACGAGCAGTGTTTAACGTTAAATTTATCATCAAGCATCTATGTTTAAATTTAAAAACAGTATTCATGTTGTAATGTGATTGTAAGAAAGCTAATCAGTTAATGTAACGAGCAGAACTTTTAACGTTTACAATTGTCGCCAAATGAAACAACACAATTAAAAAAATAATATCAATAAAGAAAACTCTTAAACTAAATCCTCTGTGTTTTATTATTCAGTTCTTAATCGTCGAAAGAGGTTAACTTCGGTATTCGTTGGGGTTAGAAGAAAACAAGTGTCTGTGACTGACACACCTCCTCTTATCACCCCACAGGGACACCTAGCTCGAATGAGCGAAGACGAGCCTGCCCGGAAAGTCCTTTGTGGCAGGATGTATGGAAGGAGACAGTGCGGCAGACCTTGTCTGTGATGGAGGGATGGCGTGGACCAGGTCGCCCAGAGCCTGAAAGTGCCAAACTGGATGACATCGGCTCGAAATCGGGACCGGTGGAGAGATTTGTTAAATAAGGCCAAGACCGGATCCCGGTTGTAGTGCCGATGATGATGACGATGATGATGATGACAATTACATAAGGAACTTCACTTAAGAGAAAACCTAGGTTCTCAAGAGTGTCAATCCATAGTGGAAATGTGTGAGGAGTTCAACGACATTTTCCACCTCAAAGGTGACCTCCTGACGTATACCAGTGCAATAACACACGAGATACCTGTGGCACAGGACCAAGCGGCCATAAACCAAAGGATGTACCCTCTGCCTGAGTGCAAGAAACAGGTGATAAATGAGCAAGTACCGCTTTCGATAGTTCCTAAGGAATCGGGCGCCGACGGAAAAGCCCGATGGACAGTTGTTGTCAACTTCAGTATATCCTCACTTTTGGTATAAATACCACCGGATCAATACGGATTGAAAATTACAAAAAAGTGGCAATAACGGAGGAACATTCCCAGATGTACTTGTCCCTTCGGGACTCATGATGAACCTTTTTTACACTGTTTAGTCTCTTTCTATACTTTCAATAAATGACTAACAATGAGCTAATATTGCGAACACAATGCTGTCGACTTAACCCTCTCGGCCCCGTTGCTCTACATATATTCTGTCAAATGTCTGCCCGGAATTTCTCAATAAAACAACAAATTTGAATTAATCATCAAAATTTATTATATCGCCTTCAAAGTAGGCCCCTTCGGAGGCAATATACTTGTGCCAACAATTAATCCAATCATCCATACACATTTTATAAGCCGGTGCCGGGATCAATTTTAGCCCTTTCTTCGATTTTTCTTTTATGGCTTCAATCAACTCGAAACGTGTTTTTCAGTTTAGGAAACTGGAAAACGTCATAGATTGGTAAATATGGTACTTGTTCGATGATTTTGTGGGGCTTTTCAGGGCCCGAAGAGCCATGCATCGCTCGATCCCCACCATTCCCAGCGATGCGACTTACCTTGGAGTCGAACCTTCAGCAAGGTTACGTAACCTTGCTACGGCATTAACCGTCAGCCAAATTGCTGGAATTAAATCAGTTACCCCGAAGGATAACTGACATAAATACCTTAGGCAGCTTACCTGTGTTTGGGGGGTTTTTCCAAACACCTTTTTTCCACGATCCATTCATGAAAACATTAAGTCCACGGCAAGGATTATCACCTAGCCGTGGCATCGAGAATTTCACCCTCGGGCATGTATTGCATCCAGTGCATCACGTTCCATTACTTTATGCCATGGAAACAAAATCAACACGGAGTTTCAATTTACTCGTTTTTTTTTGTTTGTTTGTCCATGGCACCCCTAAGCATGCGGCTACCAGGTCTCATCAGTTTGCCACCGTCGACAAGGTTTCGGCCGACGCAAAGCAAACATTCACCAATTACCAGTAATAGCTGGTTATCTATTATCGGTCTCCACCGATCAGGGACCGCAAACAAGCAACGAATTGGATGTGGCCATCAAGTGTTTACTTTTAACATCTGGCAATGGCTGCACCCTATATACGTTGCAATACCTAAACATCGCATTCACACCATGGATTGTTTATGGTATACCAATTCCCTATTAACGGCCGCCAACCGTCGGCGGACCTGGGAAATTGCATGTCCATCAACCAAATGTTGATTTATGGCCTCTCCTAGGGTGACCAGATCTTCGGTTTGTTTTCCTTTTTCACCAGATCGTTCGGTTGCCGACAAGTATTACACAATCGATTGTGTATACAGCCGCAGGCCCATGCATTGTTTGCATACTCATTACCAGGAGATGCAATAACGACGCTCGCATCCATCCTCGTTCACCGGATGATCGTATGCGACGCATACACATACATGCAAAGTGTATACTGTATTTCCCGGTCCAATCACGATTGACTGCTACCAGTTGATCGTGTAACTCCTCCCCTTTTACGGTTTTTCTTTGCGATGTCATTCTGATGGCTGCGAAGGGAAACCAGTCAGATACCATTTTTAATAGAGTACGGTCCAGTGGAGTCGAATCTAATTTTTCAAGGCGCAGACAAGAATCTCTAGCGTCGCGAGTAGAGTTTGTAGACGGTCGGATATTGGGTAATATCTTTTCCCCTCTTTTGTTGAGTCGCTGTGCGTGGATGTGTTATGAGAGTAATAAGGAACTAATTAATATTCGTGATCCTGTTAATAAAAATGATTCAATCCTTCTTTGTAATCCTGTTAACGGAAAGGAATTAATTAGTATTCGTGATCCTGTTAATAAAAATGAATCAATCCTTCTTTGTAATCCTGTTAACGGAAAGGAACTAATTAATATTCGTGATCCTGTTAGTAAAGATGAAAAAATCAAAACTTGTAATCCTGATAACTGAGATGAACTAATTTTTATGTGTGAACCAAATTAATAAAGAAACCTCCTTAACGTTTATAATTCAGATTAATAAAGAGAACGTGGACCTTAGTATTTCCCAGTGTACACCTTGTTTTATTCTATGTTCGTGTGAAGGATTCGTCGATGGTAGAGTGGTGTTTTTATTGAATCTGCGTTCGTACAGACGCACTAATAAAAATACCCACAATTTCTATTAAGTTTTTGGTCAAAAGGTCGTTCACAATAGTAGCTTTGTGAGATGGTGCATTATAGTGGTGCAAAATCCAAGATTTGTTTTGCCTCAAATCCGGGCTCTTTCACAAACGCTTCATAATGCCTAAGTTGTATTCCGTATTCATTGTGTGACCTTATGCGAGGAATTCAAAGCGCCCCACACCACGATATTCAAAGAAAACAGTGAGGTCTTAATATGCATGACTTTGTCGTGGTTTCTTCAGTTTTGACTCGTTTTGGTAGCGTCATTCGGTTGTTGACTTGTTTGCATGTCATACTCGTAGACCCATGTCCTGTCACCAGTGATTATGCTTTGCATGAATGTAAACTCACTGGTGACTCTATGTGTTCAAAAACCGCTTTTAGATGCTCTTTTCGCAAAAAATTCAACACTTTTGAAACAAGCTTTGCTGCGATGCATCTCATCTCCAAAATATTGGCCAAAATCTTACGAACTGATTCGTTTGAAATGTTTACCTCTTGTGCCAGCTCTTTCAAGCTATAACGACGATTTTCAAGCCCCAGTTTCTTCACTTTAGTGATGTCTTCTTTAGTCACTGCTGTTTTCGGAGGGCTCATGCGGGGCAAATTATTAACGTGTTGACGACCATTTTTGAATACTTTGTACTATTTATACACTTGTATTTTCGATAGAACTGAGTCGCCATAGGTCTTAACCAACATTTTCAAGGATTTCGTACAAGAATTTCCATTGAAAGAACAAAATTTAATGCAAACTCTGTGCTCAAATAAATTATCCATTATATAAATCGAAAAACGTATTTGAGGTGAACCAACAAAATCAGCTGCTGTACACAAATAGATAGATAGGGCTCAAACTTGAGGTCATTATGTCTCACTGTGGTACCAACCTAGTGGCAAAAACAAATTTTACAACACGGGTGTTTTAAATGGGAAATTTCGGGTAGACATTTGACATAAAGTGTGCTAATTGTAGCAAGTACTCGTCGATAGGCGTAATGGAGGCACCTTCATATAGGTGAGAGTTGGGGTAAAGCGACCGTCAGCCCTCCCAGAGTGGTTGATGGATCTTGTGAACAGTTTCCTTTCAAAAACTCGAAATCTTTCCATTTGGGCCGAAGGTATACAAGGCCATATGGGAAGTAAGTATTATATTCCAGATTGGATTAGCTGCTAATAATAAAGAAGATTAACTGTATTGCTCCAATTCAAAATTTTATTTAGTTGCTTAGACCGGCCGAGGGTCCTTTGAAGGACGTGGGTCACATGTTCAATGAAATTCATTTTTGGGGTATAAATGACCCCAAGCTATTATTATTATCCTTTCCTGTGGTCTAATCAGATACCCTCCTATTTGTATTTGAAATTTTTTGGGTTGGGAGTATTTACTAGTGAGAATTATGGCAACTGCTTAGATTGTATTAAGTCGAATTTTCTGATAGAAATCATCCAGGTCACGGTTGAGTCAATTTCTTGCGAGTTTAGGTCTTATGGATTACGTGTACACTAGGACGCCATCCGCATAACGTATCTGTTTTGCTCTCCCATCCGCAGGGCGAAAAATATCTGAGGTGTATATATTAAAGAGGATGGGGCCTAAAATGGCGTCGTGTGGTACGGACAGCTTTCCATTTACTTGAACTTGAAAAATTCTGTTTCGAACAAATTGGTAGATGATACTAATCAGTGTTCCACGAGATCAGAGTTCCACAATTTAATGAGGAGACCTTCGATCCGATTGCTCTCTTTTGGAACAAGCCTTGATGCGATGCATTTATCTGCAAAATATCGACCAAAATCTTACGAATTGATTCGTGTGAAATGTTTAGCTCTTGTGCTAGCTCTCTCAAGATATAATGGCGATTGTCAAGCATCAATTCTTTGACTTTAGAGATGTTTTCTTCAGTCACTGGTGTGCTTGGGGCACTCACGCGACGCAAATTATTGACCACTTTTGAATAATTTGTACCATTTAAACACTTTAGTTTTCAATAGAACTGAGTCAGCATAGGTCTTAACCAACATTTTCAACGATTCCGCATAAGAAATTCCGTTGGAAACACAAAATTTAATGCAAACTCTTTGGTCAACCGAATTGTCCATTATATAAATCAAAAAATGTACATATGTTGAAAATGTAATGAAAACAAGGGTTTTTTGGGCAAAGTTATATTTATTCCTCAACATAGTTGCCGTCGGGGGCGACACGCTTGGTAAGGCCATTTTCCAATATTTCGGTGCTCTTTCTGTAGTACGAAGCGTCCAAGCCTTCGAAATACACCTCTATTTCCACGATGACTTCACAATTTTATCTGAATCTCTTTTCTTGGAGCCACCGCTTGAGGTCTGGGAGCAGATCGCTGGGGGTCAAGTCTGGAGAAGACGGTGGATGAGCAACCAATTCAAATCGTAATTGGTCCAATTTGGCCATCGCTTTCAAAGACGTGTGACTGGGTGTTATCGTGATGGTACAGAACTTTTTTATTCGCCATATGGGGTCGTTTTTTCTTTATTTCGGCTTTCAGTTTGTTCAGTAACACTGAATAATATTCTCCTGACACTGTTCTTCCCTTCTGCAGGTAATCAATGAAGATGATGCCTTGCGCATCCCAAAATACGGAGGCCGTAACCTTCTCGGCCTAACGTTGGTCTTTGGGTTGCTTTAGTCGGCTTTCGTTGCTTCCCAACCACTCTGCAGACTGTCCATTGGACTAAGACTCATGATAATGGATCCACGTTTCATCCATCGTCAAAAAACGTCGAAAAAAGTCCGCTCGATTAGGCTGCAACAACGCTAAACCGGCGGTTAAATCATCAACGCAGTGCTGTTTTTGGTCGACGGTCACCCAAACGCGGCACCCATCTCGCCGATAGCTCATCTCCAAAATATCTTGCAAAATGTATCCCGCCCATTCATTATAGATGCCCACGGCTTCAGTCAACTCGAGCAACTTCACTTTAGGATCACTCAAAACGATTCGATACACTCGCTCCGGGATTTCCGCATTTGTAGGCTTTTGGCCTTCCAGAGCGAGGTGCGGCTTAGTGTGCTTGTACCACCTATATTAAATTCACTAAGCGACCGATATACTGTTGTTCTCGAATGAGCAGATGTGGGATAACATATCTGCAACCATTGTAATGATTGTTCAGAAGTTTTTCTCATCAAAAAACAATGTTTGAACAAGATGCGATATTTCTGTTTTTCAATTTTGTATACGAAGGCTAAAATAGCGTCACCCAAACGACTACAGTTTGTAAACGAATCGACGAGACGTCACGAAACATCATACATAAATTAGTGAGAGATGAGCCTCTTGAAATGAGTCATACTCATTTTTTTGTAGTGCTATCTATTGAAAATTCCCGGGACTTTTCAGCCGATATAGTATATATATGGCGGTTCAGCACAATTCACAACCTCCACGCAGTCGCCGTAAGCAAAGACTCACACCGAGAGTAGCTTTCGACTAATTAAGTCGAGCACACTCTCGGTCACCCTCACACACAAAGGAGAGTCACGGTGGAGTCGCCGCGGTACTACGTTGGTCTCGCTCACACGTAGAACGAAAACCGACGCGGGATCTTTCCCGCTAATTTCATGAGTGGACAATTGGCGCGACTACTACCTCACTTCGACATTAGCCGTCGCCACGACCCGACGTCAACGCTGCCAGGGATTTCAGCGTTAGCAGCCATCCGACGACAACGACTATTTGGGGATCGAAACCCCAAAGTGGTGACCCCGACGTGATATGAATACGCAACCTTCTGATCTGTGCAAACAGGCCATCTCCGACGCAGCTTGCACCAACTACTTCCGTCCGGATAGAAACTTAGCGCTGAGGACGGACGCCTTCGACACCGCAATAGGGGCCGCGCTAGAGCAACAACAACCTGACGACACATGGCGACCTCTAGGCTTCTTCTCAATCGCTTCGAGCACGTCCACATAGACCTCATCAAGATGCCACTAATTCAAGGGATGCAGTACTGCCTGACCATCATCGATATATTCTCGCGATGTCCCGTGGCGGTGCCAAGGCATTCATGGACCACTGGGTCAGTAACTATGGAACTCCACTTAACATCACGTCAGACAGAGGGCCACAATTCGAGGCAGAGCTATTCACAGAGCTCGCTAAATGCATAGGCGCCCAGATGATCCACACAACGCCGTACCATTCGCAGTCCAACGGAATGCTGGATAGATTCCACCGAACTCTCAAAGCCGTCCTAAGACGCTGCCCACATTCCTGGCTGGATAGTCTGCCCACAGTCTTGCTGGGCCTCAGGACGGCGTACAAAGAGGATCTCGAAGCCTCCCCAGCCGAAATGCTGTACGGCACAACCAATCGAGTCCCCGGAAAATTCGTCGCATCGGAACCGGCACAGGCAAACAAAACCAACTTCGTCGCGAGACTACGCTGGCTTTTCAAAGCCACCCGCCCTGTCCCAGCAACCCGGCACACCACAGGGCACCCGTTCATCCACAAGGATCTGCAGACCTGTGCCCATGTCTTCAGACGAGTCGACAGCATCCGCAAACCTCTCGAAGCGCCCTACACAGGCCTACACCGCATTATCCGGCGCGCGGAATATAGAACGGTCATCATCGACGTCAATGGCCAGGAGAAAACCGTCTCAACCGACCAAGTCAAACGACCCTACCTGGAAAGGGCAGAGTCGACCCACACCAACCAACCGATCAAGCCCCACCTGCCCACACCACAAGCCGGGACCCCTACACAGGAGGCCGCCCAGCCACAGCGCACCCACATAACCACTACACACATCCGCCCCGGCCCGGAGGCAGCGCGCGCACGTAGAACGAGAACCGACGCGGGATCTTTCCCGCCAATTTCGGTTGCCACACACCACATGTGTGGACAATTGACGCGAATACTACCTCACTTCGACATTAGCCGCCGCCACGACCGGACGTCAACGCCGCCAGGGACTTCAGCGTTAGCAGCCATCCGACGACAACGACTATTTGGGGATCGAAACCCCAAATATATGTGCATATATCTATGTATCTCGGATCCTTTTCCGGTTTTCCCACTCTCTTCATTCGAACAAATAACCCACAACTTTAAATAACTAGCATTTGGTCTACAGATATTTTATTATGTGAACTAAAATATGTACATATTCTTTTTTGATTCTTTAACACTTATTCATAACACATGACTCCTAGCACTTCAATTACATGCGATTTGTTTAAATATAATTTCCAGTTTTCGATTATAATTTTTTAGTTGTTTTTTTTTCATTAGTTTGGTTTTTTTCTCTAATGCTTTTGTAAATTATTCTTTTTCCAAGATTGTGGAAGTTAATGTTGAGTTACTTTAATTTTAAAAGTTAAAATTAAATTGTTTTTAGGGAAAATGTTTTGTTTACTTATTAAAATGGCCGACCAAGTATACAAAGCACATTCGTTTTCTCACACAAACTACTCTAGAAAATCCATAATGTCCTAAAAATATACGACAACATCAATTTTCTTTCTACAGCAACTTATTTAAAAGATTCTTATAAGAATTTCTTTCTATGACATCTTATATTTAAGAGGTCCTAATAAGAATTACTTTGTATGTGTAACTTTTTGGAAAGTGACCAGTTGCCTAATCATCCTTCATAGTAGAGAATTTGCTCTATACGTTTTTGTTAGTGGTGAATTTTAAAATAAAATTAAAATTATTCGTTTATGTATTTTTTATATTATTCTCTAAATTATTTGTTAGTGGTGAATTTTAAAATAAAATTAAAATTATCCGTTTATGTATTTTTTATATTATTCTCTAAATTATATTGTTCTAGGATAAACAATTGTATTTATCGGTTAAAGAGTGATTAATTTATATTTTCTGTAATCGTGTAAGTTATCTTAAGTTGAAATAATGTGGGATTGTATTCAATTTTTTTTTTCGTTATAAAATTAAATTAGTTAGTAACATAAGATTGTAAATAAAGGACGTTTTAAGGAAAATCCGTAAAGTCTTTAAAATTTGTCTAAATTTGTTACATTACAAAAAAAAGTATATAATATATATATATATATATATATATATATATATATATATATATATATATATATATATATATATATGATTTTTTTAGTTTTTAATATATATTAATGACACTTATTTTAAAACCATTCTTTTTCTGTGATAAATGTTTTACAAAAGAATATATCATTCTGGCAGGATAATAAAAGCTTTGCGACCATTACTTGACTCTCTTATTACGTTAACATTTTATAATCTATAGTAATATTAGCAGTATAAATAAGCATTGTTTTAAATTTATAATGTCGTATCTACAATTAATTATATTATACGAATCTATTCTTCTATGGCTGTTTTATTTTATTTACTTATTATATTATACTTGAGATTACAAAATACATTGTATGTATATGTATATATTCTATATTTAAATATATATCTATATATATATCTATCCTCTCTATTTATACTTATGTATAAGTAATTCTTTGGTTTTGATCAACGTTATATATTAATGTTAACTACTACTGTGGTGTTTTAAAGCAGATACTTGCTTTTACGTTTTGTAACTTTACAAGATAATAAAACTCAAGAGAAACTATCTATAGTATAAAAATTAAATATTCTTATTAAATTTTAGTATTTTAAAAAATCAGAGTTTTCAGTTAATATCAAGCTAGTAGATTTATTAATAACAGCAAAAAAGAAATTTAATATACATTTCAGACATTAGGCAAATACAAAGAAAGATCCTGATTTAAATGCACTAAGAAATAGAAACACAAATAAGGCGAAAAAGCAGAAGACTTTTAAGAAAATAAAAGCCATTACCCAAATTGGCTGAAGTATGATTATACAACACTAATGTAAATAAAAACACAAGACACTTTTTAAGATTGCCAAAATCATTATTTTACTTGAAATGAAATGATATTAAATACAGCTGAAAAAAAAATCAATTGTCTTAAAAAAGTCTGTAGTGTTGGAAAACCTTAATTTAGGGACAAGTACAAGGGTATTATTCATCGTTCTCTCTGTTTTGCGACCGACAGAATCAATCATAAGAATGTTAGGCTCGGACATGGCTAGTTTCTACTGGGTTAGGGCAGAGGTGAGTACAAAAGACGAAGAAAATCATACTAGACCAATCAGTCTTGGATAGGGTAATACATATATGTAGATGACGTTTTTGACAAGTTCCCAGAGAAAGGATCCTTGGAAACAAACTCTGTGTCTGTATAATCATCTCATACTCGGACTTGATCTCGGAATGTTCGTAATATAACTCAATACAAACTACATCGTCTGCATTGTTGAGAAGGGTAATCTGATACCCATGCGAAGTATGCGAAAATACGAATATCATTTTGAGGTATTGCTGATGGGGGGATTTAGAGGCTATGTCAATGAGTATATAGCGTTTGAAATAATAGTGAAGAAGATCGTGTGATTCGAAGTGACGCTATGACAGCTCGAATCACGAAAAAAATTTTACCTAAGCGTTACACACCAGGCTACTGACCGTGTTTAGAATTTGATTTCCAAACTCGTCTATATTCCACTGGTATGAATTATTTTTATTTATCGCTTGGTATACGGTTCTGATGTATTTTACTTATTCGATTTTTCGTTCGGTGTTCTTCACTATTTTTGCTTGTGAATTGTGTGTGTATCTGTTAGAATCGCTACACCACTCCCGCCGCAGTAACTTCGTTACGATCAGATTCGTATGCGGACGACGGACGAACGAGAGAAACGAGGAAACATCAGAGGCTGTGCTCTATGCGGAAGTCGTGACCGTGTGTGAAGTTCTGCTTTACTATGGGAAGTATATGCTGCGTGTGTGTACAGATCACGTCGTAGTCACCAATTATGTAGCGTTAAGCAAGGATAGTGAAGAAGGTGAATTGAACACACGATGAAACGGTTGAAAAGCGAAGTAGTGAAGCATCAGACTACTGACCGTGTTTTGAATTTGATTTCCAAACTCGACTATATTCCACTGGTATGAATTATTTTTATTTATCGCTTGGTATACGGTTCTGATGTATTTTACTTATTCGATTTTTTGTTCGGTGTTCTTCACTATTTGTGCTTGTGAATTGTGTGTGTATCTGTTAGAATCGCTACAAGTATATTCAGTTATATTTATATTTTCTATAGATTAGGTCCTTATGGAGGGACCGGACATTTAAATATTAGTATAAGTATGGAATACTAAGGCAATCCCAAGAAAAATATATATTTTCTGCTCCTACATACGAAAGAAAATTATTTGTGTAGAAATTATCACCCCCGCTTGGTAGAAACCCTGACGTGGTGCGGGGGCTTAAACTACAATGAATCACTCAGGCTATGCTGACGGAAGCATACGCTTCCAGTAGGGCCACCCATGTCAGACAGGCTAGCGAGGAGTAACACACAAAGATCTACCACCCCTAATCCAGGGTGTTACACGTCACCGTGCCCATTGAATGGTTTGCAGCCAGGGGTATACCGGCTGTATTATAACGGCGCCTCTCTGACACCGGGTCGAATCAGAGCAGTAAGCAGACCTGACTATATCAAAAAGGGGCTCTGATGTGGCGAACTATTTGAAACCCCAAGACTCCTGGGATCAAAAATGAATAATCAATATACAAAAAACAATCCCACGAAAAACCCGGTAGGCGTAGGTGTGATGAGCCGACACTACCACAAGGGAACAAATCATCAAGAAAACACCGACTCGGCAAAAAGAAGACGTAGGGAAAAACGAAAAAAGCGGGATATACGCGTCGGTACGTGGAATGTTCGAACGTTATATAAACCAGGCGCAGTACAGACGGTCGTAGAACACGCGAAACTATATAAAATGGACATCGTCGCGCTTCAGGAAGTCGGACTCCCATATCAGGTAATCGAAACCAACGGGTTTACACTGGCGTGTGGAGGTACCGATACACATAACCTCGGAATCGGGTTCATCATAAGCAAGAAGATTACGCCCCATGTAAAAGAAGTGAAATTTATTAATGACCGAATGTCGGTGCTAAAAATACAGGGACCATGGTACAATTATGTATTTATAAACGCACACGCCCCAACAGAATCTACGGACGAAGAAACGAAGGACACATTCTACGAGACCCTAGAGGAAGTATTCGATGGGATCTCATCATTCGATGTTAAAATCCTCCTCGGGGACCTCAATGCGAAAATTGGAAAGGAAGATATCTTCCAACCAACTATAGGTAAAGAGAGCCTACATGACGTTTCAAATGATAATGGAATTCGAATTATCACGTTCGCAGTGTCCAAAGATCTGGTAGTGAAAAGCACGATGTTCAAGCACAAGCAAATTCATAAAGCCACATGGATAACACCCGACGGCGTAACGCGTAACCAAATAGGCCACTTCCTCATAGACAAAAGACACTACTCGAATATCCTTGACATAAGATCATATAGAGGAGCAGATTGCGACTCCGATCATCTTCTAGTGATGGGCAAAATTAGAAGTCGGCTCGCAGCAAACCCACATGTGCAATCACGGGAGACGAGCAGAAAGTTCGACAATGATAAACTAAAAGACCTACGCAAAAGGGCTGAATATCAAGAGGAACTAACGAATAGATTTAGCATCCTAGAAAATGGGAGTAGTGAGGAATAGGAAGCCAATTGTGTGGACACTAAATGGACATCGATCAAAGACACAATCAAATAAACAGCCCAAAAGGTATTAGGATTTAAGAAAACAATTAAGTCCAAACCTTGGTTTGACGATGACTGCAGGGCGAAGATCGAAGAACGTAAACGCCTTAGAATGCTTCACTTAGAAAGATGTGATGAAGTCAACGCAGAAGGATACGCGACAATTCGGAAAGAGACAGCGAGACTTTTCAAACGCAAAAAACGCGAATGGGAGAAGACTCGGATCGAAAATATCCTAGAAAATGCCAGAGCAAAGAATATCAGAGGTATGTATGGCGGCATAAATTCAATTAGAAATGTCTACTGAGGAAGAGCCAAAATAATCCGAGACACAAACGGCTGTCTGGTGACAGAAACAAACAATATCGTGACAAGATGGAAGCAGTACTTTGTAAACCTGCTCAATGCGCGCAGCCATCAACCACAAATAAATGCACCAGACGTACATACAGCCGAGCCTCAGATCCCAGAGCCCTCTTTCAAGGAAGTTGTAGATGCAATAAATCGATTGAAAAACAACAAAGCTCCCGGAGTCGCAGAGTTTGTGAAGCATGGAGGAGAGGCAACCGATCGAAAGATCCGTGGCGGTTTCAATAACGCCACCACTCGCCAACTCACCAGACGCACATACAGCCGAGCCTCAGATCCCAGAGCCCTCTTTCGACGAAGTTGTAGACGCGATAAACCGATTGAAAAACAACAAGGCGACTGCATACCGGCAGAGCTTGTGAAGCATGGAGGAGAGGCAACCGCTCGAAAGATCCATCAACTGATTAAAACAATATGGGATAAGGAAGTCATTTCGGAAGAATGGAAAACCTCAATAGTCGTCCCCATTTTCAAAAAAGGCGACAGATCTGACTACGAAATTACAGAGAAAAATCATTGCTCCCAGCCACATACAAAATACTAACAAATGTCATACTGGCGAGAATCACACCGTACGCAGAAGACATATTGGGAGACTACCAATGCGGATTCCGTAGGAACCGGTTAACGAGCGACCAAATGTTCACTATAAGGCAACTACTGGAAAAGAAGTAGGAATACGGAGAGACGGTTCACCAACTGTTCGTTGACTTAAAAAAAGCCTACGACTCAGTCGCAAGACAAAGACTCTACCATATTGTAGTTGAGCTGGGAAACCCGAAAAATATGCCGCCCTCATTCAAATCTGCATGAACGAAAACAAAGGGCGAGTCAGAATAGAAAGCCACCTTTCAGAACCATTTGAAATCCGGGACGGACTAAAACAGGGGATGGCCTCTCACCATGTCTCTTTAACCTTGTCCTCGAGTATGTTATCAGAAAGGTACAAGACGACAACATGGCCGGACCTTCCTTGAACGGGATCACACAAGTGCTCGCATATTCGGATGACATCGCCGTTTTGGGCGATAATCTAGAAGCTGTAAGTAAAAACTGTGAAATCATCATGCAAGCGGCAGAAGAGGTGGGCCTAGAAATAAATGAAGACAAAACGAAATACATGATTATGGCGAGAGCAGGTGGACATCAGAGAACACACATAAACATCAGGGCCAAGATATTTTAAAATTTCAAAGAATTTAAATACATGGGAACAATACTGACGGCCAGTAACGAAATGTCGAAGGAAATTAACAAAAGATTACACTCCGGCAACGGCAGTTGGCACGCAGTCAGTAAACTGCTGAAATCCAAACTGCTATCACAGAATATAAAGCTCCGTGTCTATAGAACCATAATCATGTCGATTGTTCTAATATATATGGATGCGAAACATGGGTTCTCACAAAGCGGGAAGAAAACAAATTCCGCGTATTCGAGAATAAATTTTTAAGGGGTATCTTTGGAGGTAAATATGACGAGGAGGCAGGACAATGGAGGAAACTCCACAACCACGAATTGGAAGAACTATACCGCAAACCTACAATAGTGAGAGTAATCAAGTCGCGAAGATTAAGATGGGTTGGACATGTGCAACGATAGGACCGTGCATAGAATTCTTGACGTTAAGCCAACGGGAAAGAGACCGACAGGGCGGCCGCGACGGAGATGGGAGGACAATGTTAGGTTGGACCTCGAGGAGATTGGATCGGATGGTCGAACGTGGAAGGAGAGCGCACGGAACAGGGAACAATGGCGGAGTCGAGTCGGTGAGGTCATGAACTTTCGGGTTCCTACAGGCCAATAAATAGTATAGTAGTAATAGTAGTAGAAATTACCAAGGTGTGAAAAAAAAGTTTGACTTTCCTTGGAGTGGAAACCTAATTTTGATTGATTCCTGGTGGACTGTTCTTGTGGAGCTCATACGCCAAAAAGTAAACATAGGTCAACAACGTTTTATCTTTAGGCGAGCAATGGAAAAGTATCTATCGTCTTCCTCATTATCGGCACTATAACCGAGATCCGGTATTGGCCTTATTTAGAAATTTCTCCACCGGTATCCAGTCCATATCCGAGACTTGTTAAATTGTCCATAATAATTCGTTTTTATGGACAAGGTTATTAGCCTTGCGCCAACCTTTCTCAGGATGAAATGTGCCCATCGTGACTATAAATTACGTCGCCTTTAACATTCAAACTCTTATACCGTAATTTTACTCCACCATAGAATTACGGAAAACACTTCTTGAACGGAGCTAACAGAAAGTTAAAAAACAACAGCAAAGCCATGTCAATCATTGAGAATTCTCTGGAAATTTTGATGACGTCGGTTTTATTGTTGTTCGCGGTAAAAAAATTAGTCAGTTGCTTTCGGTCACACATAAAGTAACCTGGTGATTTTTCATTCATGTTGGCGGTACACGACAAAACTGACAAATGTCTCCATGCACCACCTAATCTTAAATATGTCTGAGCTATCATGGTCAGAGTAGAACTTTATAAGCCAATGAAAAATTCACCATCCTAGGGACACAGAAAGACTGCGTAAGTTGGCCGTGACTAATGTGAAAAGACCAAGTGAAGAGTCTTGTTTTTTGTAACACCAGCCGTGGACTCAGGACTATGCATAAGTCTTCTAGAGACTATTCATACGCTTTCTAGCCCCTAAATCTACCAACAGGCAACTAATGAGGTTTCATCAAAAAATCGACAATTACATCCTTTAGATGAGAGAGGGCTATGCATACGCCTTCTAGCCCCTAAAACCCCCAACAGACAACTAATGAGGTTTCATGAAAAATTCGACAATTATAATATATCCTTTAGACTATCCTGAATGTTATGCTACACGCGTATAATGTTGTGGGATATTTTGTCGAACATATTGTGTGCGTGCTTGCGACATGTTTGGGTCATCATTGAGGCATTTTTGGGATGTTTTTGGGGCCTCTTTGGAACCTCTTTGGGAAAATTTTGGGACAGCTTTGGGATATCTTTGGATCCTCTTTTGGGAAATTGTTTAGTCATCCTTGGGACACTTTTGAGTTATCTTTGGGCCATCTTTGGAACACTTTTGGGACAGCTTTGGGATATCTTGGGGGCATCTTTGGAACATCGTTGGGACATTTTTGGGACAGCTTTGGGATTTCTTTGGGTCATCTTTAGGAAATTTTTAGTCATTCTTGGGAGACTTTTGGGATATCTTTGGGACACCTCTGGGACAAGGATGATAGACAATCTGATGGATGTTGTGAAGTGACATTTTGTGTTGGGTTTCATCTCCACCAAGAGATTCCGGCGCGGAGCTGGGAGCGAACATGCAGGGCAAAGTCTCTGATTGTTTTCAACCTGGCGAAGGCCAGGACGATCCTTGTCCCAGTTCAATCCAAGTTGACATGCTGTCTCCACGTGACACCCCTGGGGAATTACTTTGGCACCCGCCAAGTACCAATGCATGCAGCGACATCCTGAGAAAGGTTGGCGCAGGGTTAATAACCTTGCCCGTAAAAACAAATTATTATGGAAAATTTAACAAGCCTCGGATATTAACCGGACACACGACGACGACCACGGAAACGAAAATGGCTAAACGATTTGGACATTTTCTCATGGAACGTCCCCTCACTACACAGATCTCGAGCTACACAGCAACTAGCCGATGCCCTGTCAGAATATAAGGCTGACATAACAGCATTACAAGAAATAAGATGGACGGGGAGTGGTGTTATTCAAAGAAACGAGTATGACATTTATTACAGCTGTCACGCAACACCATGTGCTCGGGGTAGACTTTCTAGTCAGTCAAAAACTGAAGCCTGCCATTATCGGCTTTAATGCAATAAACGAAAGGCTATGCATCCTTCGTGTGCGAGGCAAGTTTACGAACATAAGTCTCATAAACGTTCACGGACCTACCGAGGAGTCCCCTGACGACGAAAAAGAAGAGTACTACGAGAACGTCAAACGGGCCCTCAACGCCTGCCCAAAATACGATGTGAAAATCGTTCTTGGTGATTTGAATGGCAAAATAGATCGGGAGCTGGTTTTCAGGCACTACGCAGGTTCCTATAGTTTGCATGAGAACACTAATGACAATGGACTACGAGTCATCGAACTGACAGCATCAAAAAACTTGGTACCAGGTTTCCGCGTAAAGATATCCACAAAGCCACCTGGGTATCACATGAAGGAGCCACTCGCAACCAAATTGACCACGTGTTGATAGGTCGCCGCCACTCCTCGAGCCTGATGATGGTATGAACGTACCGAGCTGCCAACATCGACCCGGATCACTATCTTGGTGGTACAGTTTTCCGAGCGCGGGTTGCCTTACGGAGACGTATTGCATCTGCGGATCTGGTTCGAATCAACACAGCACCTTACGCAATAATGAATACCAGCAACACCTTTGGTCATGCGCTAGGAATCGCCCTCGAAGAGATCGTAATTCCTGGGGCCAAAATGCCGGGTGTAGAAGAGAAATGGACACGCCTTAAGAATACTGTCATTAGTACTACCAACTCCATGTTAGGCAGTAGTCGTAGAGATCGGAGCGACTGGTTTGATGATGAGTGTAAACTCGCGACTGAACGTAAGAATGTTGCATACCGGGCAATGCAGCAGTCTCATAGGACGCGGGTACGCGAGGAGAAATAAAAAAAGAGCTCAGAGGATCTGAAAAAAGACTTCACAGGTAAAAGAAAAGTGCCTGGGAAAAAACCGCACCACGCGCGGAAGTTATACAAAACAATCCACAGTATGACGCGGTACACACCACGCTGCACTTACTGCAAGAATAAAGAGGATAATCTGATCACCAATCCGGAAGACGTTCTGGAGCGATGGGAAGTGCACTTCAATGAATTGCTAAATGGTTAGCTCACAGATGAATTGGAGGCTTCACCAATGCAAGATCAAGACCTAATGCTGCCACCACCAAGCATTGAGGAAACATTAAAAGCCATAAGACAGCTCAAATCAAATAAAGCCCCCGGAGCTGATGGCATACCAGCTGAGCTGATCAAACAAGGAGGGACAGCGTTACATCACGCAATTCATGAGATCGTGGTGCACGCAGGGGTGCAAGAGGAGATGCCGGAAGATAGGTGTCGTGGTATAATTTGCCCCATACATAAGAAGAGAGATATCACACTGTGCAGCAACTATAGAGGAATAACAGTGCTGAGTACCGCCTATAAGATACTCTCCACTATCCTACAAGATCGGATAGCTCCATACGCTAAAGTCATCATTGGTCAATATCAGTGTGGCTTCATCCCAGGCAAATCACCGATTGATCAGATATTCACCTTTAGGCAGGCGATGGAAAAATGTCTGGAATTTAAGATTCCATTATATCATCTATTTATAGACGTTAAGGCCACCCACGACAACATAGCTAGGAAATAATACGGCTTTGTGGGTTGACCATGACCCACTTAACTAGTCAAGTAAAAATAGCGCCATTGCTCTCCCAACCAAGAAACATCTTTAATCGACTCCGACAAGGGGACGGTCTGGACTGCTTCCTCTTCGTCATGGCATTGGAGAAAGCAATCCGCGCCTCTGGAATTACAACTAGAGGGACTTTTGTCACCAATACTTGCCTACGCAGATGACATCGACATCATCGGTAGATCCGATTCGGCTGTACAGGACTCCTTCACCCAGATCGATCAGGCGGCACAAAAACATTAATGAGGGGAAAACTAAGTATATGGTGGCAACTTCTGTGAAGAAAGACCTAACGTTGGTCAAACAATCCGGGTAGCGGACCACGAATTTGAAGTAGTGCAATCCTTTAACTACCTTGGGTCAATAGTGTCAGCCGATAACAATATGGAAGAAGAAATGCGCGGCCGGCTGATCAAAGCCTAATATAGTTTATCAAGGCTCTTTAAATCCCGAAATTTATCCATAACATCCAAGCTACTACTCTACAAGTCTTACCAGTACTCATGTATGGATCCGAGATCTGGGTGCTCAATAAAAGGCACTCTGAATTCTTAGCCGCGTTCGAGAGGAAGGTTTTAAGGAGAATTGTTTGCCCCGTATGTGAGGGGGGGCGATTCCGGAGACGCTGTAATCATGAGTTGTACGCAATCTACCTTGAAACTAATGTTGTAAGAAAAATCAAGTTCGGTAGACTCGGGTAGGTGGGACACCTAGCTCGAATGAGCGAAGACAATCCTGCCTGGAAAGTCCTTTGTGGCAGGATGTATGGAAGGAGATAGCGCGACAGACCTTGTCTGCGACGGAGGGTGGGCGTAGACCAGGACGCCTAGAGGCCGAGAGTGCCAATCTGGATGACATCGGCTCGAAATCGGGACCGGTGCAGAGACTTGCTTAATAAGGTTGTGGCATCTCTAACAGATACACACAATTCACAAGCAAAAATAGTGAAGGACGCCGAACGAAAATCGAATAAGAAAATACATCCGAACCGTATACCCAGCGATAACAAAAACAATTCACATCAGTGGAGTATAGTCGAGTTTTAAAATGAAATTTAAAACACGGTCAGTAGCCTGATGGGCAACGCTTAGGGTCAATTTTTTTCGTGATTTAAACTGTCATAGCGTCAGTTCGAATCACACGATCTTCTTCACTATTATTTCAAACGCTATAATTGGTGACTACGACGTGATCTGTACACACAGCATACAATTTCCCATAGTAAGCAGAACTTCACACACGGTCGCTACTTCCGCATAGAGCCCAGCCTCCGACGTTTTCTCGTTCTCTCGTTCGTCCGTCGTTCGCATACGAATCTGATCGTAACGAATTTACTGCGGAGGGAGTGGTGTGGCATCTCTAACAGATACACACAATTCACAACCAAAAATAGTGAAGGACACCGAACGAAAATCGAATAAGAAAATACATCAGAACCGTATACCTAGCGATAACAAAAACAATTCACATCAGCGGAGTATAGTCGAGTTTAGAAATCAAATTCTAAACACAGTCAGTAGCCTGATGGGTAACGCTTAGGTAAAATTTTTTTCGTAATTCAAGCTGTCATAGCGTCAGTTCGAATCACACGATGTTCTTCACTATTATTTCAAACGCTATAAGGTCAAGACCGGTAATAATGATGATGATGACTAGCTATTGAAAGCGTTATAGAGATGTGTTTTGCTACAAGACACTACTACTAAAAGACATATCTACTGTGATGTATTTCGAAAACTCTTTATATAATAGCATTGAAACTTCTGATGTATAGTTCTATCGATCATCATTATCATAATCGGTACTAAAACCGGGAACCGGTCTTGGCCTTATTTAGCAAGTCCTGAGGCTTGTTAAATTTTCCATAATGATTTGTTTTTTCCGGGCAAGGTCATTAAGCCTTGCGCCAGAGGCTCCCCGAAGGGGAATCGAACCCTGGTCTCCGGCGTGACAGGCGGGTGTACTAACCACTATTCTATCGAGGAGCCATAGTTCTATCGATACTCACGTATAATTCTAAGACTTGGGTGGTTAATACATTTTCTAGATACACAGCTCTATCAGTACACATATATTGGTCTGTAAAATGACTAAAAGCAGCCCTTTAATTTCTTCCCTATTTAGTTCTATCATTACTGACGTATGGATCTGAGATTTTATTGCTTAGTAACAACCAGTCTAACTTCTTTGTCGTATGGGACGTGGAACTCTTACATGGATATTTTGGCATCAGAAAGTATAATTCCGATTGGGCAGTATGAGGTGAGCTCTATGAGCTTTACCATGACATTAATATTATGAAGAAAAAAATTAAGCTAAAAAACTAATGTGGATGAGGAACCCAGCTTTTATTTATTAGTGAAGAGCAACCTGCTTGGAAGTTTCTTCGGAATAGGACATATGGTGGACGGCAGTCATGATGACCTTACCCTTACTTGTGTGATGTAGTTGATAAGTTCCTGAAACTATCGCGAGACATTGGCTGGCGATGAGAATCTTTGGAAGAGACCAAGTTCGGAAGTAAACAGGTAAGTAAAATTACGGAAATGAATAGGCTATATCTGATGACATCCAAAGGGAGATGAGGCACAAAGTACAAGTAATAAAATGTCAAAAATACTATACGATTTAAGATCAAACTTATTGCTAGACAATACCATATAATTTGAAGATCGAGATAGGTTAAGTTGTTATATTTAATCGGAATACAGCTCTATGTAAAAAACAAACATATTTTTATGGTACTACTAACAGTGGTCTGCATTTACTTGAATTTCCACTTAAATATTCTGCTATTCAGTCACGAGGTGACGATCCATACCAGATGAGAAAACAAAAAAACCAACAACAGCGGCAATACCTCCTTAGGGCTTTAGAAATACACAAAACAACGAAAATACAGATAAAAAAACTTCAATATTCTTGCATGTGCAGATAATATAATAAAAGGATTCTTTGGCTTCGCCTTGAAACAGGGACTACCTGGAAGTGTATTATAAAATCCATTTCATGCAACACTGTTCACAGGATTCATGAGAATCTGCTTTCACAAGTCATACAACTAATCCCATAGGCCGGCAGAACGAAATAGTTTGCATGTTCTTGATTTGCAAATCTTTTTTTTTGCTGATATTTCTCAGAATAGGCGGTTGGGGTATTCGCACAAAGAACATTTGCCTTGTTTGCAGGATAACCAAGTATTAACCGTAACAATTGTATATAATGCAGTGAGACATGAGGCGTTGTATTCCTTTTTACGTTTCTCTGTATCGTATGCTGTTGTATGATTTTCAAAATCCGAACCGGTTTCTTTTACCGGGTGCTAAAAAATCCTGTTTGAGGATTCTCATAAGAAAGAAATTGTATTTGCATAAAATACTTCGGATTGATTACGAGAGAAACTGCCTACCTTTCAAATAATGGACAACCAAATTGGATATATGCTATGTCTATTACTCGTATGTATGAACCATTTGTCCAATTTTTTGTTTCAGCTACTAATAATCGAGATAACTAGTATTCTTTATGATAATTCGCGTATTGTTGTCTTGTTATCTTGGTATCAGAGTATAAACTATATTTAAGATAGTAATCTTCCGAGCGAACTATAAAGGAGGTGATTGAAAGAGAGGATGTGTATCTAATTTAAGTCCAACAAAATTTGGAGGTTAATAGTTTTATTGACATGGCTACGAAGTCCTGTTTTGTATATTGAAACTTCGCCAGTTTCCTAGAAATCGATCTTAACTTTGTATATTTATTCAAACCTCGTCAATCTCATAGAACTCGATCTTAACTTTTCTATTCCTGTAGGTAGTCCGTAATATTTCTGTTGTTCTACCAATATCCCTCTTACCAGTTTTTCGTCCAAAAAACAAAAAACAAAAACAAATAGATATTATTATATTTATATTTTTTTTTTTTGCCCTAATCTAAACCCATTAGATTTATTACGTTGGTTTATAATTTTCTGTATTTCCTCCTATAATTCTGACTCATTTTCTATGAAGTCTAGAATTATTTCTGACAAGTAAGTAGTTTTCCAAAGAGTCGGTAAGCAAGGTGTCGTTTACCTAACTAGTATAGGCCATATTGCCATGTTACAGGAGTCGGGGTAAATAATGGCGAAATTGTCTCCTAATATTATGCATATATAAAATTTTTGAAAATAAAATTTCTAAGATAGGAAATATCAGAGGTATGTATCCCGGCATAAATTCAATTAGAAATGGCTACCGAGGGAGAGCCAAAATAATCCGAGACACAAACGGCTGTCTGGTGACAGAAACAAGCAATATCGTGACAAGATGGAAGCAGTACTTTGAAAACCTGCTCAATGTGCGCACCTATCAACCACAAATAAACGCACCAGACGTACATACAGCCGAGCCTCAGATCCCAGAGCCCTCTTTCGGCGAAGTTGCAGACGCAATAAACCGATTGAAAAACAACAAGGCGACTGCATACCGGCAGAGCTTGTGAAGCACGGAGGAGAGGCAACCGCTCGAAAGATCCATCAACTGATTAAAACAATATGGGATAAGTAAGTCATCCCGGAAGAATGGAAAACCTCAATAGTCGTCCCTATTTTCAAAAAAGGTGACAGATCTGAACGCGAAAATTACGGAGGAATATCATGGCCCCCAACCACATACAAAATACTAACAAATGTCATACTGGCGAGAATCACACCGTACGCAGAAGACATATTGGGAGACTACCAATGCGGATTCCGTAGGAACCGGTCAACGAGCGACCAAATGTTCACAATAAGGCAACTACTGGAAAAGAAGTGGGAACACGGAGATGTAGCGATCCTAAATCGCCACTCCCATCCAAATCCCCAAATATACCTAATTAATCCCACCCAAATCCAAATTTCATATTGAATCATAAGAGCGATAAATTAAACCAAAAATTAATTTGTCGCACATTGATTCAATTTCACATTAATTCCTACCCCAATCCAAATTGAATCATATGCACGATAAACTTAAACCAAAATCCATTTGTCATGCAATGACTCAATTCCCAAAACCCTGACATCATGAAATGCTTTATTCAAAACGCATTTCATGATTTCCCTTCCAAGAACCCATCCTACTAAACCCTTAATCATTTCCTAGAACACAATTCCAATTGCAGCACACAAAATCGAATTTTTACACTAAAATAGTTGACAAGTCTCAACCCAAAATAGAATAAGAGGGCGACCAATTCTAATTTCGAGATTAGTACAATTCCAGAGGCCGAACCTATGGCCAACGCAGAACCTAAAAAAATACCACACTTTAAATGCCACCATAAAAATAGTTAAACCTCGTTAAAATAAATAAACAATAGTTAAACCCCTTTAACCTATAAAATAAATCAACAATGGATAAAACGCGTTTTTATTCAGACCACCCCCCCCCGCCCCACTCCGGGCAAGGGATCAAATTAAATATCCCAAGGAACTATACATTAACAATGGCGCAGCCGGTAGGATCAGGGAAGCCAAAGTAATACACTTATAAGTGCTTGAAAACCCCTGACCACTACATCACCAATAAACCAAAAACAACAGAAACGACCATCATCAAAGACATCAATCCAAGGATTAAAAATCGAAGAGGACTTATTGACAGGAGAAGTTTTATACCACAATACGATCCAGAAAACAAAAGATGAGCAGACAGACAGAAAAGAAAAAAAATCGAGAAGAAACACAAGCAGAAGCAGTACAATAAGAAAATCTAAAAAATAAGTGAAGAAAAGAAGAAAAAGAAATTGAATGCCAAGTCACAGGGACAAAAACCAGATGAGAATTACGACCAAGCAGCCAATAAACAACAACGTCAACAAAACAGCAGCTCCACCGGGTAGCAGTTCCAACAATAGCAGCAGACCAACAGGAGCAGCAATTAGCACAGATCTAAGTAAGCATTTTATTTCTTTTTATTAACAATTTCATGAAAATATTTTTTTATATAATCTATAATCTAAGTTTGTCCCAAAAAATATTATTTAAAACTTAAACAAATCAGTCCTTAAAACTCTGTCCTGTCTATATTTGTTCATATTGTGTGATCGTCAATCTTTGGGAAGTACCCCCACTTTAACATATTTATTGTAAAACATCTTTGGAGTAGTGCTTGTCCTTGTTCCAAAAACATTCCCTTGTTTTCCCCCTTTCCTTTTGCAACTGTACTAACCTAACTTCTGGATCTGTAGACTATTATTTCACTTTCCATTTTAACTTAAATCAAGTCCGTTTATCCTAAAATATGGCCGTGAATTACACAAAGGTCGCGAAGCTGTCAGCACAGCTAATCCCCATCTTCTCGGGGGAATTAAATCCGCATATAGGTATGGAGGTGGAAACATTCTTGGACTGCTGCAAAAGGGTTTAAACTGCCTCAGGACTGAAGAACACGGGGCCTTCCAACAAATATTCACTACTAGAGTACGGGGAGAAGCTTCTGCTATATTCGCGTCCACTCCATTCGCAACTTTTCAGGAAGCCGAAGATTTGTTGAGAAAAGTTTATTTACCAACAGAAAATTATCAGGATCTGGTAAATAAGCTACTAGCTATTCGGCAAAACCCGGCGGAAGCTATCATCCTATTTCAGTTACGACTGAAGAAGTTATTAAGGGAATGTAGGAGAGCCGCGGAATTAAAATACGGCCCCATACTTTCCGAGGCGGTAAAGACACAATTAGATGATTTCGCAAAAAGCATCTACATGAAGGGATTAATAAACCCATATCACCGGCAATTTTTAGTACTAATGGGCGATGCACCGATGGAAACGTTAATGGAAAAAACATTGGAGTTGGAACAAATCCAACAACCTCAGCTGCCATTAATCTCTGCGCAGGTTTCACTTAATTCTCCTTCATCTTATTCATCAATAGTACCTCCCTATAAACCAATTTTAGGTACCCAAATGGAACAGCCTATGACACAAATAATGCCCAATACCCCAGATGTGGAAATAATACCACACACACAACTAACAACACATGGGATTCCGCAACTAGAGGCGCAAATATCGCCAGCTGACCAACCATACAGGGGAACCGAAGGAATAACGAAACCAGACCCCCTCAGCATGCCCTTGACACATGCAGACCGTCTCAGCAGAATCACCTGCAGTTACTGCAACAAAAGGGGGCATCCCTACGAGGATTGTGTGAAAAGAAAGAACCCACCCTTTGGCACACACTGCCAGCAATTAAATCACGATATCCGTGATTGCCGGCAATTAAGGGAGGTAAAAAGAGTTCTGCACATAAGACAGACTTGCGATTTCTGTGGCCAACAAGGACACAATCTAGAATCCTGCCAGCAAAAGCTGAAATGGGAGTGGCGAATCCAATGTCAACCTGCAAAGAACTCCTCTACTTCGAAACCAAAACAAAAAAGTCAAAACCCTCGGTTGCAAAAAGGAGTTACCATATCAGGACCCCACGCGCGCCGATAACCAGCGTCCCCACTGTCCAACTACCTATAGATGTAGGTGTTAACAAAAACACAACACTAGTAGTAGACACCGGCGCTGAAATCAGTCTGATCAGCCAAAATTGCCTTAGCAAAACAGACTCCAAAATAAATCGGCAAGAAACTTGTACCTTAGAGACGCCATTCGGAAGCATTAGAACCTTGGGAAGCTGCAAGGTCAACTTCCAATTAAAAGGTAAGCCCAAACTCCCTTGCACGTTCCAAGTAGTGAGCAATATGCCCGATCTTCCAGAAGACGGTCTACTGGGAAATGACTTTCAATCATAAAACTGCAATGTGGAGGGCCCCAAACAACGCGTCACTTTTCCTCGCACGAAAAGAAACCCCAAAGTATTTAGTGTGCCAATAAATTTCTCATACGTCGAGAAAAAGGCACCTGAAAATAAATACGCAAAAGGGAAACAGGCGCAAGCCCAAGGTAAGCGCAAAATCTACAGGTTAAAAAGGAATCCCAAGGAACTAAGTGGTAACACCAAAAGTATAAACCAAATAACTGAGACTCCGTCAGCTAATCCAAAAAAACTCGTGCCCCAGCTCCTCTCAGAATACAAACCTATTGCAAATGCCCACAACGCCTGAAAAAATAATAAACCTCAATGAGATCGCGGAAATACTCAGGGTTTATCATAATTCCCCTTCCGGTGGTCATATGAGCATCACCAAGTCGTATAATAAAATACGACAAAGATACTGGTGGCCGTCCATGCTCTCCGACATTCGGAAATATAAAAAGCAATGCGAGGAATGCCGTTCTTCAAAGGCAACCGCATGCCCCGGAATTAAAACAAAACCGCAATTATTTCAAGTGGGAAACAGAGTGTTAATAAGGTACGAAAACAACAAGGGCAAAGAAACACCCATCTGGAAGGGCCCATTCATCATTACAGAAATAACTAAGGCAAACAATACGGTCATCAAAATAGGCCAAAGATCCGTGGTGATCCACAATAATAGACTAAAACCTTATCCCTAAATCCTAACCCTTCCAACAACCCGTGTCCCACTACCAACCCTAGACATATGCTATCCCCAGGGTGTATCACAGTCCATCACTTAAAAATATGCGTAAATACACAATATGGACAAAAATAACAGACGACACAAAAATTGTCAAAAGATATATGGTAGATAAAAACTAATAAATGTTATACACAAAAAAAACATTAAAACAAATGTAACGAAATACCAAAAAGAAATCACATACAGTTAAAACAAAACAAACATTGACCCTTAACGAGGAAGACAATTTATAAACATTAGACAAAATTGCAAATAACTATTCCAAATAAAGTATATGTAAACCCAACTAAGACCTAACTTAAAAATAGGAAATATATGAGCATTAAGAAAAAATTAAAGAATAAATAAAAACATATAACACATAAATAAAACCAATACAGATATATGAAAACATAGACCCGAACTAAAATTACCATGTAACCAACTGATCCTCCCAAATAAATTGACTAAATCAAAATACATATAAAAAATGAAACTATAAAAAATTCTAAATAACATAAAATATGCTTTATATCCACCACGATCCTAAATCGCCACTCCCATCCAAATCCCCAAATATACCGAAATCATCATCATTATCGGCACTACAACCGGGAACCGGTCTTGGATTTATTTGGCAAGTCCTGAGGCTTGTTAAATTTTTCATGATATGTTTTTTCCAGGCAAGGTCATTAGTCTTGCGCCGGAGAAAATATACCTAAATAAGCCCACCTAAATCCAAATTTCATATTGAATCATATGAGCGATAAATTAAACCAAAAATTAATTTGTCGCACATTGATTTAATTTCACATTAATTCATACCCCAATCCAAATTGAATCATATGCACGATAAACTTAAACCAAAATCCATTTGTAGTGCAATGACTCAATTCCCAAAACCCTGACATCATGAAATGCTTAATTCAAAACGCATTTCATGATTTCCCTTCCAAGAACCCATCCTACTAAACCCCTAATCATTTCCTAGAACACAATTCCAATTGCAGTACACAAAATCTTGTGTGTACTTCTTCGAATTTTTACGCTAAAATAGTTGACAATTCTCAACTCAAAATAGAATAAAAGGGCGACCAATTTCAATTTCGAGATTAGTACAATTCCAGAGGCCGAACCTATGGCCAACGCAGAACCTAAAACACTACCACAATTTAAATGCCACCATAAAAATAGTTAAACCTCGTTAAAATAAATAAACAATAGTTAAACCCCTTTAACCTATAAAATAAATCAACAATATATAAAACGCGTTTTTATTCAGACCACCCCCCCCCCCCCCACTCCGGGCAAGGGATTAAATTAAATATCACAAGGAACTATAACTTAGCACAGATCATAATAAACAATAAAAGGGAACCGTCTTTTATTGTTTAACACCCCACCACCATTGACATCCATCACCTGTCGGGGGCTAACGCCTGGAAGAACGAACCCCTGAAGGAAGCGCCCGTTACTTGGTCAGGGAAGTTCCCACCCAGCTGGGACGGGCACCCGCATCAGCACCGATCCCGCCGTCAGACACCAGCGAAGCGGAGCGACACCGTCTCCCCCACTCCAGCCAAGGGATCAAATTAAATATCACAAGGAACTATACATTAACAGAGAGACGGTTCACCAACTGTTTGTTGACTTCAAAAAAGCCTACGACTTAGCCACAAAGACTCTACCATATTGTAGTTGAGCTGGGAATCCCAAAAAAATATGCCGCCCTCATTCAAATCTGCATGAACGAAAACAAAGGGCGAGTTAGAATAGAAAACCACCTCTCAGAACCATTTGAAATCCGGGACGGACTAAAACAGGGCGATGGCCTCTCACCATGTCTTTTTAACCTTGTGCTTGAGTATGTCATCAGAAAGGTACAAGACGACAATATGGACGGATCATCCCTGAACGGGGTCACAGAAGTGCTCGCATATGCGGATGACATCGCCGTTCTGGGCGATAATCTAGGAACTGTAAGTAAAAACAGTGAAATCATCATGCAAGCAGAAGAAGAGGTGGGCCTAGAAATAAATGAAGACAAAACAAAATACATGATTATGGCGAGAGCAGGTGGACCTCAGAGAACACGCATAAACATCAGGGCCAAGATATTTGAAAATGTCAAAGAATTTAAATACCTGGGAACAATAATGACGGCCAGTAACGAAATGTCAAAGGAAATTAACAAACGACTACACTCCGGCAACGCCAGTTGGCACGCAGTCAGTAAACTGTTGAAATCCAAACTGCTATCACGGAATATAAAGCTCCGCGTCTATAGAACCATAATCATGCCGATTGTTCTATACGGATGCGAAACATGGGCTCTCACAAAACGGGAAGAAAACAAATTCCGCGTATTCGAGAATAAAGTTCTAAGGGGTATCTTTGGCGGCAAATATGACGAGGTGACGGGACAACGGAGAAACACCACAACAACGAATTGGAAGAACTATACCGCAAACGTAAATAGTCAGAGTAATCAAGTCGCGAAGATTAAGACGGGCCGGACACGTGGCGCGAATGGGCAACGATAGGACCGTGCATAGAAATCTTGACGGTGAGCCAACGGGAAAGAGACCGACAGGGCGGCCGCGACGGAGATGGGAGGACAATGTTAGATTGGAACTCGAAGAGATCGGATCGGGTGATCGAACGTGGAAGGCGAGCGCACGGGACAGGGAACAATGGCGGAGTCGAGTCGGTGAGGTCATGAACTTTCGGGTTCCTACAGGCCAATAAATAGTAGTATAGCGTTAAGCAAGGATAGTGAAGAAGGTGAATTGAACACACGACGAAACGATTGAAAAACGAAGCAGTGAAGCATCAGACTACTGACCGTGTTTAGAATTTGATTTCCAAACTCGACTATATTCCAATGATATGAATTATTTTTTTGTTATTTATCGCTTGGTATACGCTTCTGATGTATTTTTCTTATTCGATTTTTCGTACGGTGTTCTTCACTATTTTTGCTTGTGAATTGTGTGTATCTGTTAGAGTTGCCACAGTAGTATTAGTAATAGTAAGATAGGAAAAAATTTTGTAAATGGTGTGCTACAAATATATTCGTTAAAAAGAAGAACGTTTACTTGTCAAAGTTCTTCGTTTAACGTTCGAAGATCACCGGTGGTTTGAATATTCATATTTATTATTACAACAATGTTTCGCCATTTTTTTTGTGGTTCAAGAAGAATTGACCTGCTGCTGGTTTTGTTTTTGTTGTGCCGGTTTTGTTTTATGTCACTTGAAAATGTTTGAGTTTTCTCTCTGAACGGTACCATTTTCGTAGATTAGTAGCACTTCTAAATGTTAGTGTGCAAACGACGAAAATAAAGGTGAATGGCAAAAAAAATATCTGCAGTTGTTTCTCTCTCTTATACAGGATAAGACTGCAGAATTTAAGGGTTTGGGGGTGTTGAGGACAGTTCTCCGGAGGACGCTACAAACCACATTGCCTCAATTCCTGGTAAAAGGCAAATTCTCTCCCCTTCGAAATATACGCTCTGACTGAGACCAACCTTATCCCTAGTACTAATAGTCTTGAACTATTCCCCTCCTCCTTCAATGTTTTTCGCGATGATAACGCCCATCGATAAGGTCCCAATTCCCCATGCCGTGGAGTGCTGCTTGCCACTCATAACAGATTCGCTTTGCCCCTAAGTGCCATATCTTCTTCTCCGGATCTTGACTACGTCGCAATAAAAATCGACAAGCGCCCTAAGTCTCTTTTCATTATCTGCTTCTATAAATCTCCTTCGCGACCCAGCGTGTCATACGAACTCGCAATAGAAGCGGTAGATAACCTAACCGAGTTAAGCACCTCAATACACGATATCGTCGTTCTTGGCGATTTTAACCTCCCCCATCTCCAATGCACATTGGTTGACGAACAAGCCTTCTGCGTCTCAAACCCCACTAGCTCCAAGGAACGTATTTTTATAAACAGTCTCACCGACTCATGCCTCCATCAAGTAAGCAATGTCCCAAATCATATGGGGAGACAACTGGACCTAGTGTTCACAACGGACCCAAGTCCTCAGTTGCCCCTAGTCCACACGCCCTCTACACCATTGATAATTACCACCCCCCGCTGCTCCATCCATATGTCTTGATCATGAAACCCAGACTTTTTTACCTCATGACAGCTTTTCCTACAACTTCCACAAAGCTAACTTCCGCCTTCTAAATGAGCATCTTAGCAAAACAGCGTTTCGCTTTGATCATTTGGGAGTAGAAGAAGCTACTGCCACTCTCTATAAGGAAATCTACTATGCCGTCGCCTTATATGTCCCCTATTCTCATCACAGCTCATCGGTTCCATCTCCGCCATGGTACAACCGCACACTCCGCGCTCTTAGGGACAAAAGAAGTAACTTGTGGAACATTTTCCTGAAAGCGCGTCCCTTCCAAAACTACTCCAACTATCTCGGTTCCTTTTATACATTTTCCGAGCTCTACAACTCCCTCTACACCAGCTACCTCACAAAAACGCAATCTAATTTGATCAATGACCCCAAATCTTTTTTCCACTTCATAAATTACAAACGTAAATCCGACGCCTATCCCAACTCCCTTTCTTATGGCGCGACTACTTCAACCGACCCGCTAACTATTGCCAATCTATTCGCTTCGTTTTTCAATAAATCCTTCACAGACATCTGCTTCGAACCCAATCCGTCTCACTTCAAAGACTTGCCCGAATTCTCCCTCGGCCCCTTCAACCCTCAAATTATTCAGCGTCACGTAGTTGAGGAGAAATTAAACTTACTCAAAGCCGAGTTCAGCCCTGGGCCGGATGGACTCCCGGCTGTATTTTTAAAGAAATGTTCCACTCCTCTTTCCCTCCCGATATCAAAGATTTTAAATCTATCCCTTCCACAAGGGATCTTCCCTAGTATTTGAAAATCCTCCTATGTCACCCCCATACATAAAAAGGGACCTAAAAACGATATAAGCAACTACCGTCCCATCGCCAAGCTGTCTCATATCTCTAAACTGTTCGAAGGAATTCTTTACAACGCGTTATCTTTCCCCGTTGTAAATCCATCATCTCATCCAACCAGCACGGTTTCATTTCGGGTAGGTCGACCACAACGAATCTGATCGAGTTCTCATCCCATACTCTCCGTGCCTTAGAGAATGGCAATGAAGTCGATGTAATCACCACCGATTTCAGCAAGGCCTTTGACAAAATCTCTCATAATCTCATCCTTTTTAAGTTGTCCTCCCTAGGTTTCGAACCCCCATTGATCAAGTTGTTATCTTCTTATCTGAAAGATCGATCCTACCGCGTCAAATTCAGATCCTCCCTGTCCAATCCTTTTCTTCCCACCCCAGGGGTTCCGCAAGGTAGCCATCTAGGTCCCCTCCTATTTATCCTTACCATAAATGATGTTGACTCAATTATTAAATACTCATTCATCTCCCTCTATGCGGACGACGCCAAACTTTACAAAACGATCATCACTCCTCTCGACTCCTCGCTTCTCCAAACGGACCTCGACAGCTTCTCAACTTGGTGCCGTAATAACTGCCTTGAACTCAACGTTATCAAATGTCACTCTATCACCTTCTCCCGCAAACGCCCCCCTGCCACCCACGTTCCTACTTCCTGCTAAACCAGCAGATATCATCTGTACCATCGATACGCGACCTCGGGATCTTATGTGACAGGGAGCTTAGCTTCATCCCGCATATTGATGATATTATTCTTAAGGCCAACTCTGTCCGTGGGTCTGTGAAACGCTGGTCTAAGGAATTCTCTAATCCTAACGTTTCCCGTTCTCTCTACATAGTCTTCGCCCGCCCCCGTCTTGAATACACCAGTCAGGGCTGGTCTCCACACTACTCGTCCCATGTACGCAGAATCGAAAGCGCGCAACGTCGTTTTCTGCGTTTTGCCCTCCGCGGACTGAACTGGGCGAATCTTCTGATTTCCCCCCCATACACAAGCCGGCTCCATCTGATCAACTCCAACACACTTGAGGAGCGCAGAACTCATGCCGATATCCTTTTCGTCCACCGTCTCCTTTCAGGCACAATCAACTGCCCAAGCTTGCTCTTCATCATTGCACTTCACACTAACCCTCGTAACCTGGGAAACCCTCGTCTCTTCTATCGGCCCACCCACCACACTTCTTACGGCTCTAATGAACCCATTTCGCTAATGCTGCGGCGGGCAAACTCCTACCCTACCTCCTTCGATTTCAACTTTACCTCTACTGCTCTCAAACTTAATCTCCTCTCTCTCCCCTCCTGAGCACGCCCACTCCCCATCTACACTCTTACATCCTGTACTAAGCGAAATAAATGAATGAGTAATAATTGATGGATAAAACCAGTAACTAACTCGCCAAACATACCCTCCCTCTTTTTTTCTTTTTATCCATACTTTATATATATAGTTTTAAGATAGTTGTTGAGTTTTATCGCTTGTACTAAGCTAAATATATGAGGGTTCTGCCCTCACTAAACTAAAACTAAAACTAAAAAAACAGCGTAATGATATGTTTAGAAATTTCTGGAAGGTGCTACGAGCCACCGCGAGTGATATTGGTATATAACATCACAGCCACAGGGTGTTGAATTGTTTAGAAATTTCTGGAAGACATTACGAGCCGTAGCGAGTTATATTGCTAGAAGACGCCACGCCAACAGCGTTTCTAGAAGGTACTACAAGCAACAGCGAGTTATATCGGTAGACAACGCCACAGCGTGTTAAATTGTTTAGACGTTTCTGGAAGATGACAAAAGGCAGAGCTACGGACCAATAAAAGGGGAACGTGGTTGCTTGGCGAGTCGCTCCCCCTTTTTTTCAGATATGCCGAGACCGAACCTAACATTCTCAACGATGTGGGGAATTCCGACTGTCGCAAGACAACTAAAAACCAGAGACAAGGACAATTTGTTCCAATTTTAAACGAGTTTTTCTTGAAACAACATTTTTTAAACTCATCAGACACATTTCTCAGGCTCTAATCACCCAATTTGAAAAACCCAAAAAGCATTTGATTCTTTATACAAAAAATTAGGGGATATACCCTTAAAAACTTATATATATATAATTCAACCTTTTTCCCAAGGGTGGCTTGTTGGGGTTCTTTAAGCATGCCCAAAGAACCACCCATTTTCTTTAAATCAACCCGCCTTTCCACACCCAACAAAGCCATTTTGCTTACCTGCAATCGAGCAGCGTTAAGCTATCCTTTCAATACCATACCTGAAAAATAAGCCCACGGCACGAACATCACTTGCCATGGCATCATACGAAAGCATATCAACCAAACAACTTCCGTTCATTTTACATGAATCAGTTGAAACCTGATCGGTTCCTCTGGGCGGCCACATGCCCATCAACATATACCGAACCTCCTGTGTCTTCTTGTTCCAACAGTCCGTTGGTCCAAGAGGACACGTCGGGCAACTCGCCTGCTTGCACATCTGCAAGCCAGATTTCCGATGATCGATCGCCTATGCCCATAATCGATCATTGAGTTGAACACGACCATGATTGTTATCCCAAACAACCATACCAACGGTCGTGTCCCACGATATGTTTTTTTATAATAAATAAATAAATCTTTATCCTAGCCCTGGCCATGGCGAGCAAATCATCTGTTGACCTAACATCACAGAAGAATCCATTCCCGCCATCCGCAATATCTCCTATTGCTTTCAACGGCATGGCTTCAGCCTTCATGTACGTTCACTTATTTGTATAGCCGCATGACCAATTACATGATCCGTTGCCTTATCGAGGAACGATCACCGCATCGGTCATGCCTAACGATTCTCACGCTGGCTATCAAGAAAACGCTTCTGTATACACTATGCGTAAATAGAAGAAGCTATTTTGGCCTGCACGGCAACATACCCTTGCATTAACGAATTGCTAAAATAAACATGCACCCATGCATTGTAGCCTTTGCCATCGCAGCGAAGTTCTGTTGACATAACATCAACAAAAAACTTATTCCCTATCGTTGTGATGGCCAGCCCCGTATTCGATCATCTATTTGACCAGCCGCGTATTTGGATTTTCTTTTGTGCACCTTCTCATCACCGTTTGTCCTGGCTTTCAACGAATGGGTTTTCAACTAGACCTGTAACATCACTATGGAAATTTTCCAACTGGTCATCGCCAAATGAAAAGATCGGATTTGCTCCTCCCATTCGATGGAATCCATCACCACTGCAGCTAGTGGATGGAATGCAACAGCCACTGGGGAGTCAGATTATAACTATCGAACGGCGCACACGCGTCCAGATTATTACGTGTCGGTGTGGAAAATCCTAATCACTAAGAGCTTGTTCAAGTGTAACCCCAATCCTGTTGATACGTCCTGATTGTCGGTGCATTAATGTTAACCTATCAATGTGTGACAGTCCGAAAACAATAACTATGTGCGCACGTGTGAACCTTTAAATGAATAAATGTCCAGAAAAATTTCTGCGTGAATTCCAGTACCGAATATGAACCTATCAATGTGTAAAAGTCAGGAACAATAACTATTTGTGAATGTCAAAATCAATCTGTATGATAAAACCAGAAAGAAACATAGTGAAATAAAGAAAACTTTATAAAAACAAAAACACTCAAGCGTTCTTTTATTTATTCATCCTTCGTCGGACAATTGTTTGCAATGATAGTCAGTGGGAGTTTAGTGAACCTAGCACCCATGACGTGCACTGACTAAATCTTACCCCACAGGCTCACCCAAAAAAATGTCGATTTTCCAACATTTTTAGAAAATTTTGAATAAAGTAAAGAAAAATTTTTTTTAGGAAGCTCAAAAAGTGTCTGACCGCTTAAAAAGTGATTTTTGGAATGCGCGCTCTACGGCCGATATGAAGAAACAAAAGTCATCAAAAAATTATTTTTATGTTCTTCAATACAAATGTCCCACCCATCGGCCATTATACCTCTCGCCCCAGCCTACTCTAACTTATTGTAATAATAATAGATTTAATAATTAGATAAGCTAGGCTAAGCTAAGTTAAGTTAAGTTAAGCAAATTAGTTATAGGTTAAGTAAATAATTATATCCTGGTTTTCTCACCTTTTCCAGGAAGCCCCACCTACTCCTATCTTGTCCACCCATGAAATATGTAACTTTATAATAATGTTTGAAAAATGTACTAGCAAGTATGTGTAAACGATTAAACCTAAGCTAATTATAAGTTATCTGTATTACTTATTGTAACAAATCATTTATGGTCAATAAATACAGAAATGTAAAAAAAAAAATCTAAAGAAAGTTTTTCAATAAATAGCATCGTTTTAAAAATTTTGTTTTAAGTTTTTTTTTTTTTATTTAAAAGCCAATGTCCCCTTAAATTGTTCTTTACATCTTTTGTAATTATTTTGTTTGTTATTTTAAATAAAATATTAAAAGGAAATTTGGCGCAAGGCTAATAACCTTGCCCGTGAAAGTAAATTATTATGGAAAATTTAACAAGCCTCGAGACTTGCTAAATAAGGCGAAGACCGGATCCCGGTTGTAGTGCCGACGATGATGATGATAATGATGATTAAAATGAAATAAAATTAAATAAGAATTAAAAAAATAAATAAAATAGAAAACCTGTGTATATATTGCGTTAGCAAAACTGTAATAGAGAAAGCAATTTTATATATTGATTATTCACTATATCAAAATTACAAAAATCGCTGTACTCCGAAAAGCATAAACATAAAGTTACAATTGTATAATTTCTAGTCCTTGCAAAGAGCCAGTAAGTTAACATAAGAACGATAGTTGTAAAATAGTAAAATAGGTCATGCACTTAGTCCTACATAAAGAAAAATGTGTAATTTGATTCTGAATAAAATAAATGCAGATTAAAAAAAAAACCGGTTTCAATTACACATTCTCGTCATTATACCCAGTAGGTATTAGTTTCCTACCCATTCTTCAATGTGTAAGCAAGAATAATTTACTAGTTAAAAAAATTCCGTAGCTACATACTGGAGCTTTTTTTTTTAAATTAGCATTTATTTTACAAAAAAGAATTACATTTTTCACTAAGACTAAATGCTGTCCTATTTACAGTTATTTTTACCAATTAACTTACTGGATCTTCACAAGCACTCTAAATTGTACAATATCTTTTTCTTTTGTTTTGCCTTTCGGCGTTCAATATTTTCTCAATTAACATTTAATATATGTACGATATATATATATATATATATATATATATATATATATATATATATATATATATATATATATATATATATATATATATATATATATATATATGCGTGTGGAACCTACGATTGGTACCCGAGGCAACACCACCCTGGACATCTTTAATGTGTCCAAAGACTTACTTCCCCATATCACTCCTCCCCAAGTATCGGCGGGGCACATGTCAGATACATACCCGATTATGGGCGCACAAATTGGGACAACTTCAATAATACATTGAACGAAAAACTCCACCAACTCTCTCTCCCCACTGACAGGAATCTAACGATGGTTGAGATAAATAACGCTGCAACTTGATTTCACGAGATCCTAGTTGAAACTTCTGAGACTCATGTCCCGAAGTACAAAATTGAAAAGACTTATCAGATTCCCCTTGACGACTTCACTCTTCGTCTCATCCGGGAGCGTAAAAAGCTCTGCAGAATGAGATATCGTCACAGCTTTACGCAAAGCGAGCCATTATTGCGATCCATTATTCACAATATTGGTACACTGATAAAACAACGAATCCAAAACAATCGTACCCGACAATTGGAAGACAAACTGAAGAATATTCAGATGGACCAGAACATTTATAAAAATGTTAAAAAGATATGTGGCACCTCTCGTATCATTGGACCAATCATGCACAACGGTCTTATTGTCAGTAATGATGCCAATAAAGCAAAGATCATCGGAGAGACCTTTGAAAATAATCACAAGCTCACTCTCGAGGATGGCGACCCGGAAACTAATGCAATAGTTAGTTCAGAGGTTCACAACAAATTAGACAACTTTAAGGAACCAATAGTTGTTTTTAACTCAGGTAACAGTGCATACTTCGACGACACACGTGATAATAGTCACGGCTTCGTCACACCAAATACCCTACAGAACGTAGTTAAATCTCGAAACCCCAAGAAGTCACCCGGTATCGACAACATGTCCTACCATTCGTTGCGAAGGATTTCTGCTTTATTCTTTATAAAGCTCTCCATTCTGCTGAACCATGCCTACAACATGGGGTACTTTCCCCAAGCTTGGAAGCCTGCTGTTGTCTGCCCAATAGCAAAAGCTGGGAAACCAAATTTTCACCCCTCAAGCTCTCGTCCTATTTCGCTACTCACCTGCATCAGCAAAATATATGAACAGTTCATATACGAGAAGCTAAATAAATTTATCAGTGTCAGGAACTTAATACCTGACTTCCAATTTGGATTTAGAAGAGCGCACAGCATCATAATGGCGTGCGCCTCTTTAATAAGGAACCCACCATTGCGTTGAGCTTGGACATTGAAAAAGCTTTTGACACAACCTGGATCGAAGGTCTCGTTTTTAAATTACTGAATACTGGCCTCAGTAAAACACTGTGTAGTATCATCTACCAGTTCGTTTTAAACAGAACTTTCCAAGTCCGAGTGAATGGAAAGCTTTCCCGAGCTTTCAACGCCGCTGCAGGCGTACCACAGGGCTTCATTCTAGGCCCCATTTTATTTAAGATCTACACCTCAGATATTCCTCCCCCTGTGGATGGTAGGGTAAACCAGATTTGCTATGCGGATGACGTCCTAGTGTACACGTCATCTAAAAGCCCAAAACTCGCAACAAACCGACTCAACTGTCATCTGGACGAACTGTATCAGTATTACAGTCGATGGAAAATTCGACTTAACCCATCGAAAGCAGTAGCTATAATCCTGAGTAGTAAACACTCCCGACCTATTTCTTGATATTCACAGAATATCCGAATACAAATAGGAGGTACTACGATTAGACCGCAGGACAGGATGAAATGTCTTGGGGTCATCTATACCCCAAAAATGAATTTCATCAAACATGTGACACACATTCTTCAAAGGGGCCTTGGTCGGTCTAAGCAACTGCACAACATCTTGAAGTGGAGCAACAAAGTTGACACCAAAGTTAAGCTTCTCTGCTATAAGCAGCTAATCCTATCTGGAATATCATACGCCTTTCCCATATTGTCCTGCATATCTCCGGCCCAAATGAAAAGACTTCGAGTTTTCGAAAGAAAACTCCTCAGAAGATGCATCAACCACTTTAGAAAGCCTGACGGTCGCCATTACCTGAACTCTCACCTATACGAAGGTGCCTCCATTATCCCTATCGACGAGTACTTGCTACAATTAGCATATAAGTATCTCGAAAGCATTCAGAACAGCGAGAACCCACTTGTACGGGAGACTTGTGTTCTTGACCCTTCTCTCTTTCGATCTCTTCGGATCAGACCACCACAATTTCTTCTTCAGTACAAAACTGAAGAAAGCATCCTTCCCAACAACATTCTCCTTTATAATAGAGGATTCCTGGACCGATCCCATAGGGTCTACTGCTGACACACTACAAACACGCACGCATAGTACAAGACAGCACAAACACACACACATACACACCGACCAACGCGCAGGATATCAGACGCCAAAGACGTGATCTGCGTTTACTACCGCACTCAAGACCTACTGGTCTTGTACGATTTCTTTCCCATCATCCCACCATGCCCCCATCCAAGTAGTTAGAGAACAATTGAACTAACCCTGTCCACACTATCCTTAGATACGTCCTTCCCCTTTCTTTTCAGATATCTTGAGACCGAGCCCAACATCTTCACGGATGTGGGTGATTCTGGTTATAGCAAGATGACCAGAAGCCAGAGACAAGATGAAGGACACATTTGTCCTTGTCTCCCTAAAGTCGGCCTCTCGCCACCCCATTTTTTTTAGATGGGAAATTTGTGATTAGTGAGTGGTTGTCAGTTCAAAATAATATTTAGTTCTAAGGTGAATACAAAAAAAGTAGATACTTCTCTATCACATTGTGAATATTCTTTTATAACACATTTGGGGACTCAACCGGATAAAGACGAATCTGAAGGAATAAAGACGACAATCGGGATCTGGAGGAATAAAGACGACAACGGAGGACGTCAACGAAGGAATAAAGACGATGACAAAGAACAAATTAAGCATGTCTGAAGCGAGCAATTTCACAGTTAGTGAATTGCGACAAAAGGCTAAGATGTATGGCTTAGTCATCTGCGGTACGAAAGCTGTGATAATCGCCCGACTTGTGCCAACATTATAATTCACAATCACTTCGTAATAAGGGAGACAAACTGGTTCAGGTCATATAATTCACAACCAATCAGAGCAGCACACTCGTGAAAATGAGAACACAGCCCAGAATAAATAAAGTAGATACTTCTATACCACATTGTGAATATTCTGCTATACCACATTAAGATGAATAAATAAAGTGAATATTCTTATACCCTTGTCCCTGTTCAATCCAGTTGACATGGAGTCTCCACGCGACTTCCCTGGATAACTACTCTGGGATCCGGCAAGTAGTGAACCAATGCATGCAGCGACATCCTGTGAAAGGTTGGGGCAAGGTTAATAACGCAAAAAAAAAACTATTATGGCAAATTTAACAAGCCTCGGATATGGACGACGACCACGGAAATGAAAATGGCTAAACGATTTGAGAATTTTCTCATGCACAGCAGCTAGCCGATGCCCTGACCGAATATAAGTCTGACCTAACAGCAATACAAGAAATAAGATGGACGCAGACTGGTGTTTTTCAAAGAAACGAGTATGACATTTACGAATATTACAGCTGTCATGCAAAACATCATGTGCTCGGCGTAGGTTTTCTAGTCAGCGAAAAACTGAAGCCTGCCATTATCGGCTTTAACGCAATAAACGAAAGGGTATGTACCCTTCGCGTACGAGGCAAGTTTAAGAACATAAGTCTCATAAACGTTCACATACATGCCGAGGAGTCCCCTGGCGACGAAAAGGAATAATACTACGAGAACGTCAAACGGGCTCCCAATGCTTGGCTAAGATACGATGTGAAAATCGTTCTTGGTGATTTGAATACGAAGGTAGGTCGGGAACCGGTTTGCAGGCACTACGCAGGTGCTATAATTTGCATAAGAACACTAATGAAATGGACTACGAGTCATCGAACTGGCAGCATCAAAAAACTTGGTCATTGCGAGTACCATTTCCGCGTAAAGATATCCACAAAGCTACGTGTGGTTCACCTGATGGAGCCTCTCCCAACCAAATTGATCACGTGTTGATAGATCGCCGCCACTCGTCGAGCCTGATGATGGTACGAACGTACCGAGGTGCCAACGTCGACTCGGATCACTATTTTTTTGGTATAGTTTTCCGAGCGCGGATTGCCCTACAGATACGTATGGTATCCGCGGATCAGGTTCGGATCAAAACGGCTGCCTTACGCAATGAGAACATCAGCAACACTTTTGATCATACGATAAGACTCGCCTTCGAAGAGCTCGGTAGAGGGAGTGTGAGTCCTGGGGTCAGAATGCCGGGCATAGAAGAGAAATGGACACTTCTTAAGAAGACTGTCATTAGTACTACGGACTCCATTTTAGGCAGTAGTCGTAGAGATCGGAGCGACTTGTTTGATGGTGAGTGTAAACTAGCGACTGAACGTAAGAATGGTGCACACCGGGCAATGCAGCAGTCTCATAAGGCGCGGGTGCGCGAGGAGAAATACAAAGAGCTCAGAAGATCTGAAAAAAGACTCCACAGACAAAAGAAAAGTGTTTGGGAAAAAAAAACTTGTCTGTGAGATAGAGAAAAAAAGAGAGCGAAGTCCGCACCAGGGGCAGACGTTCTACCAAATAATCCGCAGTATGACGCGGTACACACAACGCTGCACTTACTGCAAGGATAAAGAGGGCAATCTGATCACCCACCCTGAAGGCATTCCGGAGCGATGGGAAGTGCACTTCATTGAATTGATAAATGGTCAGTTCACAGAAGAATTGGAGCCTCCACCAATGCAAAATCAAGGCCAAATGCTGCCGCCGCCAAGCATTGAGGAAACATTAAAAGCCATAAAACAGCTCAAATCAAATAACGCCACCGGAGCTGGTGGCACACCAGCTGAGCTGATCAAATAAGGAAGGATAGCTGTACATCACGCAATTCCTGAGATCGTGGTGCACGTATGGGAGCAAGAGCAGATGCCGAAGAGTGGCGTCGTGGAATAATTTGCCCCATTCATAAGGAGGGAGAAATCACAGTGTGCAGCAACTACAGAGGAATAACATTGCTGAGTACCGCCTATAAGATACTCTCCTCTATCGTACAAGACTGGATAGTTCCATACGCTAAAATCATTATTGATCAATATCAGTGTGGCTTCATCCCAGGCAAATCAGCGATTGATCAGATATTCACCCTTAGGCAGGCGATGGAAAAATGTCTGGAATTTAAGATTCCATTATATCATCTATTTATAAACTTTAAGGCCGCATACGACAGCATAGCCAGGGTAGAACTATATAATGCCATGAGAGAGTTCGGCATTCCAAACAAATTGATACGACTTTGTAGGTTGACCATGACCAACGTAACTAGCCAAGTAAAAATAGCGGGATTGCTGTCCAAACCAATAAATATCTTTAATGGACTCCGATAATGGTATTGGAGAAAGCAATCCGTGACTCTGGTGTTACAACTAGAGGGACTATTGTCACCAAATTCAGCCAGATACTTGCCTACGTAGATGACATTGACATCATCGGTAGATCCGATTCGGCTGTACAGGACTCCTTCACCCAGACCGAACAGACGGCACAAAAACTGGGACTGCATATTAATGAGGGAAAAACAACCACGAGTTGTACGCGATCTTCCTTGATGCTAATTTTGTAAGAGAAATCAAGCTCGGTAGACTCCGGTAGGCGGGAAACCTAGCTCGAATGAGTGAAGAGAAACCTGCCCGGAAAGTCCTTTGTGGCACGATGTATGGAAGGAGATAGCGCGGCAGACCTTGTTTGCGATGGGGGGATGGCGTAGACCAGGACGCTCAGAGCCTGGGAGTGCCAAACTGGATGACATCGGTTCGAAATCGGGACCGGTGGAGAGACTTGCTAAATAAGGCCAAGACCGCATCCCGGTTGTAGTGCCGATGATGATGATGATTCTTACACCACATTGTGAATATTTTTTTTATTTTTACCATATATATATATATATATATATATATATATATATATATATATATATATATATATATATATATATATATATATATATATATATATATATATATATATATATATAGGGCTGGGCTGAAAAGTTTCCAATCTGAACGTAAAGACAGCAGCACTCGTCAATAAAAGCTAGTGAATGTAGCTATGTATCTTTTGAGAGTTACTCACCAAAATTTCAGCCATTTTGAACGGGTAGTTTTGATTTGACTGTCTTTTGAGTGAGTCGATGTGTTTTTGTGAAAATGGACAAAATTCGAGCTGTCATTAAATTTTTAGTATCGAGCTGTCATTAAATTTTTATTTTTGAAAGGCAATACGCCTACGCAAATCAAAGATGAGTTGGACTCTGTGTATGGGGACTCTGCACCATCATTTACCACAGTGAAATTTTGGGCTGCTGAATTTAAAGGTGACAGTGAGAGCTTGGGGGACGATGAACTGCAACAACTGACGATAACATCGCTCAAATTCTCCAAATGGTGCTAGACGACAGCCGAATTAAAGTGACAGAGATAGCAGAGGCTATGAAAATGTCCAAACAACATGTTTGTCACATATTAAATAAAGATTTAGGCATGAAAAAGCTGTCCGCGCGTTGGGTGCTGCGTTGGCTCACGTCAGAACAAAAACGTGTTCGAGTGAACATTTCCAACGCTTTGTTGGCGCAGTTTAGGCGCAATAAATTCGAGTTTTGGCGCCGATTAATTACTGGCCGTGCTCGAATATTGCTCTCATGTTTGGAGCTCGGCTCCTAAACATACCCTCGACCTACTTGAGAGCGTACAGAGACGAGCGATTCGCCTGATCGGGGACTCGGCGCTGACGTCGGGACTACAGTCGCTATCACATCGAAGGCGCGTAGCCGACCTCTGTCTGTTTTACAGATATTATCACGGGTGCTGTTCTTCGGAGATTCTTGGCATTGTTCCACGCAATTCGGTTTATATGCGCTCCACAAGACAATCGGACGGATCGCACCCGTTTGTGGTTCATCTCCCGACGGCGCGAACATCCCTGTATCAGAACTCGTTCCGTTACAGAGCGGGGAAGCTGTGGAACTGCCTTCCCACGCGAGTGTTTCCGGAACGTTACAACCTGCAACTGTTCAAAAAGAACTGCAACCGTTATTTGATGGCATCTCGGGGCGCCCACTCGACGCTATAGGTTTGCCTCTCCCGAGAGGTCTAATAAAAAATAAAAAATAAACTGGCGATGAAACTTGGATGCACTATTGACAGAACAGTGGACTGCAAAGGGAGAATCGGCTGCAAAAAAAGGAAAAACCATTTTTTCGGCTGGGAAAGTGAAGGCGACTGGTTTTTGGGATAGCCATGGAGTTATTTTAATTGATTATCTTCAAAACGGAAAAACCATTACAGGAGCATACCACGCATACTACACATCTTCACTCGGTAAACTGCTGCCATCTGTCCCATTCAATAAGTCAGTTCTGAAACAGATGACAAGCTATCATTTTCATAGCATAAACTTCTATTCCGTGAAAGGTTATGAAATCTTTGATCAACTGTTCTGAAATATCTAGAACATCTCTAAATTGCAAGTACATTTATTTTGTTACAGAACAGGAAAAATGCTGGTGCCAAATGTTAAACATATTAAAAAAGGCTTTTAGTGATTCGACAATGTCGAAAACTAAGGCACGCGAATGGTACGAATCGTTAAAAGAAGAATGAGCAAGTAGTCGAAGATTTGCCTTGTCACGGGTGGCTTTTAACGTCTACCCCTGACGGTAACATTAAAAAATCGAGCGCTTAGCGTTTGAAAATCGTTGTTTTAGTGTTGGAGAGTTAGCTTGCAAGTTGAATTTTGAGAAAATGTGCGTTCGAGTATTTTGGGATGGAGACGCGTCGCCGCATCAATGTTTTGCGAAAACACCACCGAAAATGGTCTCTGACGACAAGGGGACGAAACATGGCTCTGTGGCGTTTCTAACAGATACACACACCAATATACAAGAAAATAGTGAGGAGCACCGAAGGAAATTCGAATAAGTAAACCATCAGAGCCGTATACCATAGCGATAACATAGCAATTCCACATCAGTTGAGTGTACTTGAGTTTTAGAATTCGCACACGCGGCAGTGGCCTGATGTGTTAAGCATTGGTTCAATTTTTTAGTGATTCTAGCCGTCATAGCGTCAGTTCGAATCACACGTTCTTCACTATTGTCGCAATACGTGATAGGTCTGTTAATGCGAAACATTAACGAGCCAAAAATCGAGCGAATTCGCTTGGAAAATGAGCCATATCCCAAAAAAAAAAAAAAAAAACGGGCTGAAGCCCCTCAAAAGTGAAGGTGTTGCTGACACTTTGGTTTGATAGCCTATTTCTGGTGCACTCATAGTGAATATGTAGTATGTATGTGCTTCGAGGTGTTTGCACGAGAATGTCCGTTGTAAGAGGCCAGATTTGTAGAAGAACAGCTCAAGGATTTTGCATGCTGGTAATGGGCCTCTTCACAGGGCAACAGTTGTTACCAACTATAGGGTGGCGCAAAATTAATCACCGGAAGATGTTATAACATTATAACGCTAATGGCGTCGTACGTCAATCATATTTGACATTTGTGAACTAGACAGCTGCAGTCATCTCTTAACTTAACAGCAAAAATTGTTAAGGTCCAAATAAATTTTCCATCACTCAAGATCATTTTTTTTATTTAGCAAAAAAGTAATTCAAAACTTAATAAATATAATCAACCATGTCCTGTGAGTAGGGCATTAAAATATACTCACAGCTAGACCGGCTTGTCGTAAGAGGCGACTAAAGGCCGAGTGGTAGCCGGGGTCCCAACGTCCTGTGCGCCCTGTGCGCCCGGTGAAATACCACCCCATCAAGCTTTAGGCTCCGTGAAATGGTCGGGAGAAATCCCTGGATATCTTTCGGACCTTGCCTGATGGACCGGTTCGAGAAAAGGTTGGTTAGGTGGTAGTCGGTCCCAAGGTGAGATACCACCCCGTCACGCTGTACATACCGCGATATCGCCGAGAGAAATCTTCGACGGTGTTTCGGATGTGTGGGTGATGGCCCGGACTGACACGGAGATAAGTCATGATGGTACCTTCTGATATAAAGAATTCCGGAGGTAAACTAGTCTCCCATTCGGATCTCCCGGGGGAACTATGTCAGGGGGAACATCATGCAGATATCATGATAAATAATGGAACTTTAAGAGGTTCGTTATCACATAACCGGGCTCGCTCTCGAGGCTCTACCCACGCTCGATTGGTGGCGGCATTTTGTAACATCAGGGGCATCGGTTTCACCAATACGAATGTAAACGCCGTCCACCAATATTTGCAAACAACGAAACCTGATATCCTTGCCCCAATTGAGACCCAGGTCGATTCGTCAACTGATTCGACATATCTTCGTTGCTCAGGATACTTACATTCGAGATTCCGTTTTAAAGGCGGGGTCTGTGTCTTCGCGCGGTCCAATCTGGCTTACCAGATGATGGAGGCGTTGGAACCCAATAATATGGACATCATATGGTTGAGGGTCGTGCTGAGGAATTCCGTTAAATTTCTTTGTTGTCTTTACCGCTCCCCGAATGACGATCGGACGGCGACATTTTTCGAACATCTTTCACATACCGTCGACTGGATACAGATCAACCACCCAGCTTCTGAAATTGTTGTCCTTGGCGATTTCAATGTGCACAATTCCGGCTGGTTGTTACATTCTAACAGAACCGACGAGGCTGGGAGGCTGGCGGAGATGTTTGCTGTAAGCCACAACTTGACTCAACTCGTGCGGGAGCCAACGCGAGTGCCGGATGCCCGAGGCGATTATGCGAACACCCTGGATCTGTTTTTGACATCCGAACCGAGTATTTATACCGTAGAGGTTTCTGCGCCATTGGGGAACTCAGATTACAGCTTGGTATCTGTCGCGCAACCGCATATCAAGCGAGTAACCGGCCTAGGCAGCATTGCCATGTATGGAAGTATGGGGCTGCTAACAGGGACGATTTGCGAGATTTCTTCGCATACTTTCCATGGTCCGGGGTGTGCTTCGGAAACACCGATGTTAACGCTTGCGCGGAGTCGGTATCAGAGATTATTCTTCTGGGGATGGAGATATATATTCCACATTCCATCAACCGAAGTTTGTCTGATAAACCTTGGTTTGATAAAAAATGCGAGCTGATTACAGGGGCAAAAAATAGAGCTTTTAAGCAATGGGACTCCAATCCCACCGATGTTAACAGAACGAATTTTGTTAGAATCTGAAACGCGTGCAACCAGGCGAATGATACCGTCAAGAAAGCTCACAACGACAGGGTGATCAATAGGCTCCTTCGGTACCCAACTGGGTCGCGCTAATTCTGGTCAATGACAAAAGCTGTCAGCGGTAACTTCGCTTTCACCTCTTTCCCTCCGTTGGTGACAAACAGCGGGTTGTTAGTCACGAATTTAAAGGATAAAGATTATGTGTTCGCGAATTTATTTTCCGTGAATTCAAACCTCCATCCCGGTCTTTTGGAGCTACCTGTGATCGCGCCGGTACGGTCTTCGATGCGGGATGTGAGATTTCGTCCGCGCACTATTCAACGCATTCTACGTGAACTGGATTGTAGGAAGGCAACCGGCCCGGACGGACTACCAGCAATAGTCCTTAAGAACTGTGCTCCAGAACTATTGCCGGTTCTTGGCAGACTCTTCCGCTTATCTTATGCACGGAGGACCTTTCCTGCCTGCTGGAAAGTCGCTCGAGTTTAGCCAATCCCAAAGACGGGAAAAAAGTGTCCCTGACAAAATTACCGATCAATAGCATTACTGTCTATTTTATCTAACGTGACCGAAAAAATCATCAATACTGACTTATTTAAGTATTTGGAGTGCAACGGACTTCTGTATGATCATCAATACGGATTCTGTGGCAGGCGGTCCACGGGAGACCTTTTGACACTTATAACCGATATATGGACATCTGTGATTGAACGTCATGGTGAGTCAAGGGCGGTCGCATTGGATATCTCCAAGGCTTTTGACCGCGTCTGGCACGGGGCATTGCTGAGCAAACTTCGTTCATATCTCGACTGGGCGAGGACCGTCCTCAAGAATCGATCGATCCGGGTTGCTGTGGACGGCGAGTGTTCGGATCTGTATCCTGTTAATTCGGGGGTGCCGCAAGGTTCTATTTTGGCTCCAACCTTGTTCTTGCTTCACATAAATGATTTGTTGGAGACAACGGATAACAAAGTGTTCAGTTTTGCGGATGACAGTACGCTTGTTTCCTCCTTCTCGAGTGTACGGCCGATTGGTGCATCTGCGTCGCATCAGCTGAGATGTAGAGAGATTGACTCTCTGAATCAGGATCTGTGGGGAAGGGCCAATCTCGTCGACTTCAATGCAGCGAAGACACAATATACAGCATTCACAAAGAAAAGTGGATCGTCGGTTCCACAGCTGAAGATGAATGGCCGGGCGCTCGAGGCTGGGGAAAGTTTGAAATTGCTCGGCGTCACGGTCTGTGGGAATGTATCATGGCATAAACACGCGTCGAGTATCGCCAGGTCAGCCCCAGGAAAACTGAACTATCGTTTTAGAGCCAAGAAATATTTTACTCTGGCCCAACTTCTTCTCCTATATAAATCCCAAATTAGACCCGCGCTCGAATATTGCTCTCATGTTTGGAGCTCGGCTCCTAAACATACCCTCCACCTACTTGAGAGCATACAGACACGAGTGATCCGCCTGATCGGGGACTCGGCGTTGACGTCGGGACTACAGTCGCTATCACATCGAAGGCGCGTAGCCGACCTCTGTCTGTTTTACAGATATTAACACGGGTATTGTTCTTCGGAGATTAGTGGTATTGTTCCATGCAATTCGGTTTATATGCGCTCCACAAGACAATCCGACGGATCGCACCCGTTTGTGGTTCATCTCCCGACGGCGCGAACATCCCTGCATCAGAACTCGTTCCGTTACAGAGTGGGTAAGCTGTGGAACTCCCTTCCCACACGGGTGTTCCCAGACCGTTACAACCTGCAACTGTTCAAAAAGAATTGCAACAGTTATTTGATGGCATCTCAGGGCGCCCACTTGGCGCTATAGGTTCGCCTCTCCCGAGAGAAGTTTAATAATAAAAAAAAAAAAAAAAAAAAATCCTTTCGCCAGATTTAGCGCTGTATGATTCTTTTCTGTTTTCAAAACTGAAATTGCCACTTCGCGGATCCCGTTTTGACTCGATTGAAGACATCAAATGAAATTCGCAGCAGATACTGAGGGTCATACCACCTTCGACCTATGAAAGGCAAACTGAAGAGTGGGTTCGGCATTGGCCCACTCGTATCGCAAACAATGGGGATTATTTTGAAGGTGATAAAATAAATTTTAATGAATAAACTTAAATTTCTGTTTTTTAAACGCGTATCCGGGTAGTATAAAAACATGTCTACATTTAAAAAAAGGAATTATAAATTTTACATCTACATTAAAAACATTTATGATATCTGAGAAATTTAAAATTAAACAAAATAAAGTACTTAGGACACATTTATCTTATAATTAACAAAATACTTAAGACATATTTACCTTATAATTAACATTATCAATATATAAACTCATTTTTTTTTTTTTTAATAAAAACATTGGTACGATTAAAACATTAATTACAATAAAGTTTTACAATTTTACAGCATGCACTTTCTTATTTTAATACTTAATTCGTTAATAAATTAAATTATGTGTCCTGAGTATAATTTACTTACAAAATAAAAGTCAGGAATAATTAATAATTATAATCTCTAGAAAGGCATTTGCAATATTTATTTAAATTCAGTCAATCTTAAAATATATATAAATACGTTAAATAAAATTATTCGAATCAGGGAAGAATCCTAGATTATCTTATACTTTAGTAATGTTTAAAGCTTCACCATACATATTTTGTTAATTGTTTTACAATATAACATTTTATAATACATCACTTTTTGGTTTTATTTTTACAGCAACTTATAAACTACCGTGAGTATACATTAGATGAATATAAGTGTTTATAAATATAAATGTTTTACTTAATATATTTATATATAAATATTTATTAGAAACGTTGTTTTTGTAAAACATTTGTTTCGTGAGAATTTGGTCTTTTTATATAAATTTTATATAATTTACAGGCTTATTCGTAGAAGTAAGAATTATTTCGCATTTAAAATTATACCTAATACATTTAAAGCTTATTATATTTACAAATTTACTATACTATATAAAACAACATTGTGAATTTGTTCGAGTATACCCTTCGTGTACTAGTTTGTAAATATTTGTATATACAAAATAAATAAATTGTTTTGTTTTTTTTCTTTACTTTTCAGTATATGGAGTGTAATATTATTAGCGCTAAAATAGGCGGATTATATATAAAGCTATTCAGATATTTGGACGGTGGATTGATTAGTGTCTAGAGTATTGTTACTATGGGTAACAACAGATCCTGTGCTTCTACTGCTAATTGTGGGAAGTCAGCTGCAAAATATATTAAAAAAGCCTCGGCCCCTCTCGGAGCGGGGAGCCATTAACATCGGAACTTGATTCTTGTGGGTTACATTTATCTGTAAATATAAAATAAATATAAATATATTAATTAGGTTTGTTTTGATTTTTTAATATTACCGCGGGAAGATTCGGCGTGGGGCATTAGGTAACTAACTAAAACTCAGATCTAAAAGGCAGGAGAGAGTAAGACGTGGATGAAAAAGGGGGGTCGGATGCGGGGGGGGGGGGGGGGGGGGGGCAATCGGAGAAGTTAGAATTTGAGTTTTGATCACATACCATATTGATTTGTTGAACCCATACGAGTTTTATAGCTTTTCTTGGGGCAAAATGAAGAAGGTGATTCAAGCCACGCTTTGAAAAGGTTTGAACCAAAGCATCATCATATCAGACCATGAGAATGTTTCAACTCCCTACTTAAACTATGAATTTCTATTTTTAAGGTTTTAGTATACAGTAGTGATGATTTTCTTGCAATTTTTTTTTGTATACTGTCACTATGGTTGCGTGTTCGTGTATGGCTTTCGGAAACGCCAGAGTATTAGATACCACCATCGAAGCAACATGTGCATTAAATAATCAATTTGAAAGCGGTTTTTAAAGAAAATCAGAAAATTTTAATATAAATACCTTTAAATTGAAAGTTACTTACTGATCTTTTGTGTTTTCAAACACTTCTTAAACCGTGATTTGTTTTGAACGATCATTACCCATCAGGTGCTCCTTATTAAAATTGCTTATTTTCTTTATATAAATTATAAAAATTTGATGTTATCTTTTCGGTCAGACATTAAAGTTTGACCTGTAGTTCCGTTGCAGGAATTAGTGTAAGCAATTTTCACGGACAGGACAAATATTGCCGCTAGTGCGATTTTGTCTGGAAATCGTAAACTTATGTCTCGGCATACAGTAGTGTTGGGGGCTTAGCTGTCCTTAACGGTCCCTGCGATTTATTTATCGCGTTTAGAGAATTAGTGCTGAACGTGATTCGAACCAACGTTGAAGAGGTAAGAAGCATTAATACATCAGACCATGCCCGCATATATGCAAAAATGTCATAACTTGTGATTGTTACTTCAATGTTCTGGTAAACAGCGCTGATAATCTTTGCGATTGTCTTTTTGTTGTTTTGTTATTTACTCACTGCGTTCGCCTTTACGTAGTCTTCCGAAATTGCGGCACTACTGCCCCCTTAGGAAGCATGTTCTAATCAACTCTGTCCAGCAATGGTTCGATTTGTACATGCGCGAAGTGACCGTGGTTTGTAAGGATGTGACGCAGTCTTGGCTTGCTAAGAGAGGGTGTATTGTTGTGTGACGCAAAGTCCTGGCTTGCGAAGGGAGAGTGTATTGTTGCGTGTACCGATCACTTCGTGATTATTAATTAGAATTGGAACTTATGCGTAACACGGATGCGTAATCTCAGGTATGCGAGAATGGAGCAACTTTGTACAAAAGCTGTGATTGTAGAATTAATGTTTTGTTATACCACATTTATGATTGTTTCGATTCGCTCTTTGGTACTTCTCTACTGTTGCTTGTGTGTAATCTGTTAAAATCTGGATTACTCCAACTATCTCGGTTCCTTTTATAAATTTGTGGCATTTCGAATAAGCAAAAAGTATCAGAGCCGTATACCAAAGCGGATCAGGCCACGGCCGCGTGAACGAATTCGGTTTCTAAACTCAAGTACACTCAACTAATGGCTCTGATGCTTTGCTTATTCGAATTTCCTTTCAGTGTACTTCACTGTTTGCTTGCATATTGTGTGTGTATCCGTTAGAAACGCCACCCTACTCCCTCCTCAGTAACTTTGTTACGATCAACTTCATGTGCGAACGACGGAGCGAGGAACGAGCGAGCGAGAAGACGTCGGAGCAGGCGTCTGTGCCGGTGCTCTATGCGGAAGTCGTGATCGAGTAGTAAAGTTCTGTTTACCTATGGGAGATTGTGTGTTGTGTGTGTACAGATCACGTCCGGATGTTGCGTTAAGGAAGGATAGTGAAGAAGGTGATTTGAACATACGATGAAACGGGTGAGAAGCCAAGCAATGCGGCTACTGGCCGCGTGTGCGAATCGATTTCTAAAATCAAGTACACTCAACTGATGTGGAATTGTTATGTTATCGCTATGCTTTGCTTATTCGAAACTCCTTTCAGTGATCTTCACTATTTGCTTGTATATTGTGTGTGTATCTGTAGGAAACGCCACAAATTCACCGAGGTTTACAACTCTCTCTACCACAACTATCTCACAAAAACACAAAACAATCTGATCAATAACCACAAATCTTTTTTCCACTTTATTATCTACAAACGTCAATCTGACGCGTATTCCAACTCACTTCCGTATTACACGATTACTTCAACCGACCCACAACCTACCGCCAATCTTTTGACTTCCGGCATGGTCCGGGCTCCTCGATAGTATGGTGGTTAGTACACCCGCCTGTCACCCGGGAGACCGGGGTTCGATTCCCCGTCGGGGAGCCCCTGGCGCAAGACTAATGACCTTGCCCAGAAAAAATAAATCATTATGGAAAATTTAACAAGCCTCAGGACTTGCTAAATAAGGCCAAGACCGGTTCCCGGTTGTAGTGCCGATGATGATGATGATGGTCCGTAACAAATGGTATTCTCTGGAAATGATGCAGCAGTTGCGACGCGACGAGCAAAGATCGAAGAACGTAAACGCCTCAGAATGATCCACTTAGAAGCATATGATGAAGTCAACGCAGTAAGATACGCGACAATTCGGAAAGAAACAGCTAGACTTTTCAAACGCAAAAAACGCGAACGGGAGACTACTCGGATCGAAAAAATTGTAGAAAATGCCAGAGCAAAGAATATCAGAGGTATGTATGCCGGCATAAATTCAACTAGAAATGGCTACCGAGGAAGAGCCAAAATAATCCGAGACACAAACGGCTGTCTGGTGACAGAAACAAAAAATATCGTGACAAGATGAAAGCAGTACTTTGAAAACCTGCTCAATGCGCGCAGCTATCAACCACAAATAAACGCACCAGACGTACATACAGCCGAGCCCCAGATCCCAAAGCCCTCTTTCGACGAAGTTGTAAACGCGATAAATCGACTGAAAAACAACAAGGCGACTGCATACCGGCAGAGCTTGTGAAGCATGGAGGAGGGGCAACCGCTCGAAAGATCCACCAACTGGTTAAAATAATATGGGACAAGGAAGTCCTTCCGGAAGAATGGAAAACCTCAATAGTCATCCCCATTTTCAAAAAAGGCGACAGATCTGACTGCGAAAATTACAGAGGAATATCATTGCTCCCAATCACATAAAAAATATTAACAAATGTCATACTGGCAAGAATCACACCGTACGCAGAAGAAATATTGGGAGACTACCAATGCGGATTCCGTCGGAACCGGTCAACAAGCGACCAGATGTTCACAATAAGGCAACTGCTGGAAAAGAAGTGGGAATACGGAGAGACGGTTCACCAACTTTTCGTGGACTTCAAAAAAGCCTACGACTCAGTTGCAAGGCAAAGACTCTACCATATTGTAGTTGAGCTGGGAAACCCGAAAAAGTATGCCGCCCTCATTCAAATCTGCATGAACTAAAACAAAGGGCGAGTCAGAATAGAAAGCCACCTTTCAGAACCATTTGAAATCCGGGACGGACTAAAACAGGGGATGGCTTCTCACCATGTCTCCTTAACCTTGTCCTCGAGTATGTTATCAGAAAGGTACAAGACGACAACATGGCCGGATCATCCTTAAACGGGGTCACACAAGTGCTCGCATATTCGGATGACATCGCCGTTTTGGGCGATAATCTAGAAGCTGTAAGTAAAAACTGTGAAATCATCATGCAAGCGGCAGAAGAGGTGGGCCTAGAAATAAACGAAGACAAAATGAAATACATGATTATGGCGAGAGCAGGTGGACCTCAGAGAACACATATAAACGTCAGGGGCAAGATATTTGAAAATGTCAAAGAATTTAAATATCTGGGAACGATACTGACGACCAGAAACGAAACGTCAAAGGAAATTAACAAAAGACTACATTCCGGCAACGCTAGTTGGCATGCAGCCAGTAAACTATTAAAATCCAGACTGCTATCACGTAATATAAAGCTCCGTGTCTATAGAACCATAATCATGCCGATTGCTCTATACGGATGCGAAACATGGGCTCTCACAAAATGGGAAGAGAACAAATTCCGCGTATTCGAGAATAAGGTTTTAAGGGGTATATTTGGCGGTAAATATGACGAGGAGTCAGGACAACGGAGGAAACTCCGCAACCACGAATTGGAATTGAGAATACCGCAAACCTACAATAGTGAGAGTAATCAAGTCCCGAAGATTAAGATGGGCCGGACACGTAGCGCGGATGGGCGATGATAGAACCGTACATAGAATTCTTGACGTAAACTAACGGGGAAGAGACCGACAGGACGGCCGCGACGGAGATGGGAGGACAATGTTAGATTGGACCTCGAGGAGATCGGATCGGATGAACGAACGTGGAAGGAGAGCGCACAGGACAGGGAACAATGGCGGAGCCGAGTCGGTGAGGTCATGAACTTCCGGGTGCCTACAGGCCAGTAAATAAATAAAAATAATGTGTTTAAATTTGGTAACAATATTATAATAAATAACCCTACAATTATCCTACTCCTGATACTCTACATTCGTCTCATTCTCCAGAAGTTTAGTTTTTTGAAGGTTTCACTTCTACCGCATGTTAACTGCACCCGTGTTTTTATTTCTTCTTTTCTTTTTTGGGCTATTGTCCACGGCCCGTTATTTGCTTGCTGCCTAATCATGTGTTTTATTGTCATTGTAATATCCATGCTTTCAAGGCTGGTGCACTTCAATACCTCTCCTCTTATCTTCCCCTTGATCATTCAATCACACTATGCCTCGACGTTTAAGGGTGTCTTATTTAACTCTTTTTGGTGCTAGGCTAATAACCTTGCCCGGAAAAACAAATTATTATGGACAATTTAACAAGTTTCGGATAAGGACCGGATACCGGTGGAGAGACTTGCTAAATAAGGTCAAGACCGGATCCAGGTTGTAGTGCCGATGATGATGATTATACTCTTTTGCCGGCGCGTTTGTGAAAAGAAAATCCACAATGAGTTTTATTGCCCGAAATTTGTTAAATTCTTATTTATTTAGTCATTTCAAGAAAATCCTAACATAAAGGAGATACAAAAAATTCGAATTCTCTTACAATTTTTCACGAGGGCAGACTCAGGTACCAAAACTAATATGATTATTGTTGCATAATTTTATTGACCAGTATTACTATACAAAACAGGTGATGATACCAGTATAAAGGATTTAAAATATCGAAGACAACTTCCAATACTCCTAAAAGTAGGCACAAATAACAAGAGCAAAACACTCCGTAAAATGTATTCTTCTTAGAGGAGGACAATTTTTGTCGCATTTAAAATTACAATTCTAAATTGTAAAACCTTAAATTTTTTATAATACAGTTTGCAAACATTTTGTAGGCGAATTTTTCCATATTTTTTAGACATCAATACCAAAAAATTCCTCACGACTTGCAGTTGTTTTAGGGCAGTAAAAATACACCGATGTAACTGACAATCAGGTAATGTAGACACAAGGTTGCAAGAAGGAATTATAGAGGCAAAATTAATCAGTGACAGTGTACAAATATCTAACTATAAAAGAATAAGCAACAAAGGTGAGTTCAAATTGAGTTTTTTACTGGGCAATGTCAAATTAACCCAATTTATTGTCGGGTTCCACCAAAGTAGGATTTAGACCAGTGGTTCCCAAACTCTTTTGGCCCACGGGCTTTGGGTAAAAAACTACATAGATACATGATAGAAAAATTAAAAATTTAACTTTGATGTCTTGAACGGTAAATGGTGACGTGAAAATAAAATATAAATAAAATATTCTGTCGAAGAAGTGTTTATTGAAATTATAACGTTTGTTTTAAAATACAAAATAAATTAATGACTTGGATGAACCTGATGGGACGTTATGACTGTATTTATGTCCATTATCACGTGTGTCGTCGAAGTATGCACTGTTGGCGGGATTAAAGACAACTATATGCTCTTTGAAGTTGACTAATTTATTGTGAGCTTCTGCACTAATTATTGGATTAGTATCCGGGTCTCCATCCTCGAGAGTGAGACTGTGATTATTTTCAAAGGTCTCTCCGATGATGTTTGCTTTATTGGCATCATTATTGACAACAAGACCGTTGTGCATTATTGGACCAGTGATACGTGAAGTGCCGCATAACTTTATATCATTCTAATAAACGTTCTGGTCCATCTGAATACCCTGCAGTTTATCATCCAATTGTCGGGTACGATCGTTTTGGATTCCCTCTTTTATCAGTACGCCACGGCCAGGCTCCTCTTCGCTCATTCGAGCTAGGTGCCCCGCCCACCGGAGTCTACCGAGCTTGAGTTTTCTTACAATAATAGCTTCAAGGTAGATCGCGTACAACTAATGGTTGAGTCCACCACATTCGGGGCCAACAATTCTTCTTAAGACCTTCCTCTCAAACGCGGCTAAGAATTCAGAGTGCCTTTTATTGAGCACCCATGTCTCAGATCCATATGTGAATACTGGTAAGATAATGATATTGTAGAGTAGTAGCTTGGATGTTCTGGATAAATTTCGGGATTTAAAGAGTCTTGATAGACCATAGTAAGCTTTGTTAGATTTGATCAGCCGTTCGCGTGTTTCTTCCTCCATATTGTTATCGGCTGCTATTATTGACCCGAGGTAGTTAAAGGTCTGCACTACTTCAAATTCGTGCTCCGCTACCATGATTGTTTGACCAACGTTAGGTCTTCTCTTCGCAGAAGTTGCCACCATGTACTTCATTTTTCCCTCATTAATGTGCATTGCCAATTCTTGCGCCGCCTACCCGATATGGGTAAAACAGTCCTGTACAGCCGAATCGGATCTTTCGATGATGTCGATGTCATCTGCGTAGGCAAGTATCTGGCTGGACTTGGTAACAATAGTCCCTCTAGACGCCAGAGTCACGGATTGCTTTTTCCAGTTTGAAGAGGAGGCCGGCCAGACGGTCCCCTTGTCGGAGTCGATTTAAGATGTCTATTGGTTTGGCCACCAACCCCGCTATTTTTACTTGACTAGTTATGTTAGTCATGGTCAACCTAATTAGTCGTATCAATTTGTTTGGAATTTCGAACTCTCTAATGGCATTATTTAGTTCTACCCTGGCTATGCTGTCGTAGGCGGCCTTAAAGTCTATAAATAGATGATATAATGGAATCTTACTGGCGCAAGACTAATGACCTCGCCCGGAAAAAAACAAATCATTATGGAAAATTTAACAAGCCTCAGGACTTGCTGAATAAGGTCAAGACCGGTTCCCGGTTGTAGTGCCAATCATGATGATGATGAATGGAATCTTAAATTCCAGACATTTTTCCATCGCCTGCCTAAGGATGAATATCTGATCAATCGGTGATTTGTCTGAGATGAAGCCGCACTGATATTGACCAATGATCACTTTAGCGTATAGAGCTATCCGATCTTGTAGAATAGAGGAGAGTATCTTATAGGCGGCACTCAGCAATGTTATACTCCTATGGATGCTGCACCGTGTGATATCTCCTTTCTTATGAATGGGGCAAATTATTCCTCGACGTCAATCTTCAGGCATCTCCTTTTGCTCCCATACGTTCACCACGATCTCATGAATTGCGTGATGTAACGCTGTCCTTCTTTGATTGATCAGTTCAACTGGTATGCCATCAGCTCCGAGGGCTTTATTTGATTTGAGCTGTCTTATGCTGCTTGGTGGCGGCAGCATTTGGTCTTGATCTTGCATTGGTGGAGCCTCCAATTCTTCTCTGAGCCGATCATTTAGCAATTCATTGAAGTGCACTTCCAATCGCTCCACAATGCCTTCAGGATCGGTGATCAGATTACCCTCTTTATCCCCGCAGTAAGTACAACGTGGTGTGTACCGCATCATACTGTGAATTATTTGGTAGAACTTCCATGCCTGGTGCGACCCTCGCTCTCTACATTTCTCTATTTCACAGACAAGTTCATTTTCCCAGGCACTTTTGTTTTGTCTGTGGAGTCTTTCTTCAGATCTTCTGAGCTCTTTGTATTGTATTTCTTCGCGCGTACCTGCGTCCTATGAGACTGCTGCATTGCCCGGTATGCAGCATTCTTACGTTCAGTCGCTAGTTCGCACTGATCATCTAATTCATGTACGACAAGCTAAATAACTTTACCAGTGCCAGGAAACTAATACCTGATTTCCATTTTGGATTTAGAAGAGCGCACAGCACCCCTATGGCTGTCAACATATTTCATAACCACGTTTGCGCGCGTCTCCTTAATAAAGAACTCACCATTGCGTTGAGTCAAAGTCTTTTGACACAACGTGGATTGAAGGTCTCGTTTTTAAATTACTGAATACTGGCCTCAGTAGAACACTGTGTAGTATCATTTACCAGTTCGTTCTAAACAGAATCTTCCAAGTTCGAGTGAATGGAAAGCTTTCTTGAACTTCCAACGCCGCTGTAGGCGTACCACACAGGGCTGCATTCTAGGCCTCAACTTATTTAATATCATTGTTTGTTATAATTTAAAAAATAATTGTAATAATAATGTATACATATAGATGTAAACGAGGAGTCCCTCTAATATATGACTTATTTCATATATATATATATATATATATATATATATATATATATATATATATATATATATATATATATATATATAAGAAACAAAAAAAAAAAAGGTGTACGCCGAAAGGCATATATAAAAATCAAGTTGTAATGTGTAATTTAGAGAGCTCACATAGAGCCAGTAAGTTAATTTAAGGACTGTGATTGTAGAAAAGGGTTTAACATTTACCCCTAATATTATACATGTAAAAATAATTAGGAAAATAAATGTGGTTTAAAAACTAAAAAAAAAAACTTATTTAATATCAACACATCAGATATTCCTAACCCCTTGAAAGAAGGAATAAACCAGATATGCTATGCGGGTGACATCCTAGTGTACACGTCATCCAAAAGCCCTGAACTCGCAACAAATCGACTCAATCGTCAACTGGACGAAGTTTATCACTATTACAGTGGATGCAAAATTCGACTTAATCCATCCAAAGCAGTAGCTATAATTCTGAGTAATAAACACTTCCCACCTACTTCTCGATATTCACAGAATATTCGAATACAAATAGGAGGTACTACGATTAGACCACAGGACAGGATGAAATATCTTGGGGTCATCTATACCCCAAAAATGAATTTCATCAAACATGTGACCCACATTCTTCAAAGGGGCCTCGGTCGGTCTAAGCAACTGCACAACATCTTGAAGTAGAGCAACAAAGTTGACACCAAAGTTAAGCCTCTCTCATATAAGCAGCTAATCCGATCTGGAATATCATACGGCTTTCCCATATGGTCCTGTATATCTTCGGCGCAAATGGAAAGACTTCGAGTTTTCGAAAGGAACTGTGGCGGTTCTTTCGAACGTCACTACTTACCTGCTCATCTACCACCAGGTAACCATTTCCACGCGCGTCCTATTTCATAAAAAGCACTATTTACCTGCCTTAGTCAAACCATAACCACAGAAAAACCTGTGAAATATAATGTCTGCTGACATGAAAAATACATCAGCAACAACGGACATTCGCCACAAGGGCATAGTCGTGCGCAACGCACCATGTTCCTAAAAGGCAAATCCGGTTGCACATGCAGCAATCAACATTGTCAAAGAAGTACCTCCTAATGTGTCTACCACATACCACAGGAGATATTTCTTCCTTTTTGTGGTCGTCTATACCCACATCGATCGACCACCCGACCGACAAGCGAATTTGTTGGCACCAGCGAAATGCCCCTGGAATACGGCTCGATACAACATCACGTGGTCGACATACTCCCCTGACATATCCATGCGTATAAGACGGAAGCATTTTTCGCACACACGCGCATGGCGATTCATAGCAGAGGACGCCGGAACGCGCGCCCAAGCAGCGTGAAGTTCCACACCATGATGTCGAATGAATATATCCTTTTATGGGAATGTAATGTGCACGATCGGCAATAATGCTTTACGCACACGTTGATCGTGTAAGCACTTCAACCCCTTTTTTGGCTGAGATACTCGCGCCTGCTGTGAGCTTTAAATGGGATTTATGCTGTGTCTGTGTGCTTGCGGACACACACGATGAACTGCAAAAGCAATCATCGTGTGTGCATTTCAACCCTTTTTGTGTTGAACAAAAAAAAAAAAAAAAAACAGTAGGCAAGTTAAGTAAGTTAAGTTTTAAGAAAAAAAAAACAAAAAAAAAATTGACAAAGTTTTTCAAATTTTTCTTTGTATTTCAACTAATTATCAGTACTGCCACAAAGTTCTGTCGCCGAAAGGCAAATTATACAAATGTTAAGTAATGTTTAGCTTAGAGCGTCTGCGAAGGACCAGTAAGTTATTATATAATATAATTAAGCTAGAATTTAAGCATTTTTTGTCTAGCCTTTAATTTAGAAATTAAGAATATAAAAAGAAAAATAAAAAAATGTTTTAAAAATGAAAATGTGTTAAACAAAAACGCAAAAGGGATACCTTACCTTATATGGTCATCGAGGCGATGATCGAATGTGTGGTATTCTATCGCTTCGATGAACTTGGTAATCGCGAATTAGATTCCGTGAGGGTAGGTTGTGCCCTCAAGTTAAAATACACATCTCTCGTTTGGCGGCCCAAGAGATTCAAGTCTGAAATTGCGGTTCACATAGTCTGGTCGAGGAGCGCTTATAAGATTTGTGCCCCGAAAGATTAGTTACAAGAGCGAACATTTAATTTATCATTATAAAATTTGCGCACCGAAAGAGAAGTTGCAAGTGCGAACATTTAAGTTATCATTATAAAATTTGTGTACAATAAATGAATTAGAATTCCTAAGTCGAAACGTTTGATTGTAATATTAACAAACTGTGTACAAAAGACAATTTACTCTTTATGAGTGGAAGCGTTTGATTGTAATGTTAACAGAATTTGCGTATAATAAATGAATCAGTATTCCCAAGCCGGAACGTTTGGTTTCAATATTAACAAAATTGTGTACAAAAGAGGTTGGATAAGCGTGGTGAACCTGTGCCCCCCGTGGCACCCGGTATTTCTGCCGTACCACGTAAGCCCCACAGAACCTCCTCAGGAGATGCATCAACCACTTTAGAAGGCCTGACGGTCGCCATTACCCCAACTCTCACCTATACCAATGTGCCTCCATAACCCGCAATGACGAGTACTTGCTACAATTAGCATACACGTACTGGTCTTGTATGACTTCTTTCCCACCATCCTACCATCCAAGTAGTTAGAGAACATTTGAACTAACCCTGTCTACACTATCCTTAGATACCCCCCCCCCCTCTTTTTCAGATATCTTGGGACCGAGCCCGACATCCTCACGGATGTGGGCGATTCTGGTTATCGCAAGATGACCAGAAACCAGAGACAAGATGAAGGACACATTTGTCCTTGTCTCGCTTAAGCCGGCCTCTCGCCATCCCATTTTATTTTCTTTTTTTCTTTTTCTTCATTCCCGTTGCCGCCTGAATGGCTGAGTTCGTAAGGAGGTTGTCTCATCTTTGTGCATACGAAGGTTCATATGATGGGTCTTGGAATTGCCGTAGTTTGGCATAATCACTGAGTGGTAGGTTGGGTTCTCATGTCCAGTCGCTCGATAAAATCCCACCTCTCTGTCTTTCTACTCATCTTTCCTTTTTAGTTAATTTGAATGTTGCCTAAATGTAATTATTCGACATAGATATTTTACCTCTTTTAAAAGCCTCTAAAAAACTCGAAATCATCAGCTCTTTGATGGGGAATTACATAAATAAATCTAAAGTGATACTAGAATTAAATTAAAGAAATTAAACTTTCCATAAAATGTTGATGCTGGATTGAGCATAATAATAATAACGCACCATACTCCTTCTTTGTTGCAAACACCCTTTTTATGTCCACATAATTACACATTTTAATTACAATTCAAATAGAATGTCCTAATGCCAACCCGAAACTAATTATCTTACTCAATTAACATTGTTGTTGCCCACATTATGCGCACATCCGCAAAACAATTACTAATTTACTCGTAATTCCAATTTACTCTTCGCACAAATTAGGTAGGAGTAGGTGTGTGTATTCATTAAAATTAATATACTGTTTCAATATACGATCATGTGGCTGCGTTGAATTTGTGTGGTAATAGAAATTCGAAACTTTTTCAGAACAGCAATAACGTGGAATCTGATGTTTTAGTTGAATCTTTGTGTAGACGTAAAAATCAAAGTTTGACACAAAATTCAAATGCGTCTCTGGTGACAGTTTCAGAAATGGACTATTAAGCAACTTTCTAATGTTTTTCTAAGGATGTTGTGGGACATTTGTCTGGGGAAATTATTAAGTTTGTTTTTACGAAAACTTGTTAATAAACGACCAGAATGTTTAATAGACTTTTAAAAATAATGTTGACAGAGAAATTAGAGTAATTTGGAAAAAATTAAAGTTCACATATCGAGTTATAATTTTCTATTGAGGTTTTAATGAGAAATATTTCATTTATAACAATAATGTAAACCGTTGAAGTTTTGGCAGGAGTCAAGTGATTCTTATATGAAAGCATCAATCAGTCCTAGGAAGTAAGGGAAAAGAGTGATAGTTTTTGGTCGTTCATGCACCCCCAATCACTAGGATGAGGCCACACATTTTGCAATTGATTTTCGCTGTTTATACCTGTTGGAAATTTTGTACCCGGAAACATATACTACTTGTGAATAGGTACGTATTTTCCGAAACAAAATTCATAAAATTAAAGGGTAATTAAGAAACGACCGCTGGAATTTCCCAAGATCAAATAATAAACTACTTCAAAATTGTATAAAAAAGTCACTGATTGCTTTCACCCCGGCAAAGGCCAGGACGACCCTTGTCCCTGTTCAATTTGACATGTAGTCTCCACGTGACACCCAGTGAACCCACGCATGCAGCGACATCCTGAGAAAGGTTGGCACAAAGCTAATAACCTTGCCCAGAAAAAGTAATTATTATGGAAAATTTAACAAGCCTCGGATATGGACCGGATACACGACGACGACCACGGAAACGAAAATGGCTAAACGATATGAGAATTTTGTCATGGAAGGTCCGCTCACTATAGAGATCTCGAGCTGCACAGCAGCTAGCCGATGCCCTGTCCGAATATAAGGCTGACATAATAGCATTACATGAAATAAGATGGACGGGGAATGGTGTTATTCAAAGAAATGAGTATGACATTTATTACGGCTGTCATGCAAAACAACATGTGCTCGAGGTACGCTTTCTAGTCAGCAAAAAACTGAAGCTTGCCATTATCGGCTTTAATCCAATAAATGGGCCCTAAATGTCTGCCCAAGATACGATGTGAAAATCGTTCTTGGTGATTTGAAAGCGAAAATAGGTCGGGATCCGGTTTTCAGGCACTACGCTGGTTCCCATAGTTTGCATGACAACACTAATGACAATGGACTACGAGTCATCGAATTGGCAGCATCAAAAACTTGGTCATTGCGAGTACCAGGCTTCCGCGTAAAGATATCCACAAAGCCACCTGGGTATCACCTGATGGAGCCACCCGTAACCAAATCGATCACATGTCGATAAATCGCCGCCACTCCTCGAGCCTGATGACGGTATGAACGTACCGAGGTGCCAACGTCGACTCGGATCACTATCTTGTTGGTACAGTTTTCCGAGCGCGGATTGCCTTACGGAGACGTATTGCAACCGCGGATCAGCTTCAGATCAACATGGCTGCCTTACGCAATGAGAACACCAGCAACACCTTTGGTCATGCGTTAAGACTCGCCCTCGAAGAACTCGATGAAGGAAGAGTAAGTCCTGGGGCCAGAATGCCGAGCGTAGAAGAGAAATGGACACGTCTTAAGAAAACTGTCATTAGTGCTGCCAACTCCATCTTAGGCACTAGTCGTAGAGATCGGAGCAACTGGATTGATGATGAGTGCAAACTAGCGACTGAACGTAAGAATGCTGCATACCGGGCAATGCAGCAGTCTCATAGGACGCAGGTACGCGAGGAGAAATACAAAGAGCTCAGAAGATCTTAAAAAAGACTTCACAGACAAAAGAAAAGTGCCTGGGAAAAAAACCTTGTCTGTGAAATAGAGAAAAGTAGAGAACGAGGTCCACACCAGGCGCGGAAGTTCTACCAAATAATCCGCTGTATGACGCGGTACACACCACGCTGCACTTACTGCAAGGATAAAGAGGGTAATCTGATCACCGATCCTGAAGGCATTCTGGAGCGATGGGAAGTGCACTTCAATGAATTGCTAAATGATCGGCTCACAAAAGAATTGGAGGCTCCACCAATGCAAGATCAAGACCAAATGCTGCCGCCACCAAGCAGCATAAGACAGCTCAAATCAAGTAAAGCCCTCGGAGCTGATGGCATACCAGTTGAACTGATCAATCAAAGAAGGACAGCGTTACATCACGCAATTCATGAGATCGTGGTGAACGTATGGGAGCAAGAGGAGATGCCTAAATATTGACGTCGCGGAATAATTTGCCCCATGCATAAGAAAGGAGATATCACACGGTGCAACATCCATAGGAGTACAACATTGCTGAGTGCCGTCTATAAGATACTCTCCTCTATTCTACAAGATCGGATAGCTCCATACGCTAAAGTCATCATTGGTCAATATCAGTGTGGCTTCATCCCAGACAAATCAGTGATTGATCAGATATTCACCCTTAGGCAGGCGATGGAAAAATGTCTGGAATTATAGATTCCATTATATCCTTTATTCATAGACTTTACGGGCGCCTACGGCAGCATAGCCAGGGTAGAACTATATAATGCCATGGGAGAGTTCGACACTCCAAACAAATTGATACGACTTTGTAGGTTGACCATGACCAACGTAAATAGTCAAGTAAAAATCGCGGGATTGGTGTCCAAACCAATAGACATCTTTAATCGACTCCGACAAGGGGACGGTCTGGCCTGCCTTCTTTTCAACCTGGCGTCCGTGACTCTGGCGTTTAGAGGGACTATTGTTACCAAGTCCAGCAAGATACTTGCCTACGCAGATGATATCGACATCATTGGAAGACCCGATTCGGCTGTACAGGACTGTTTTACCCAGATCGAGTAGGCGGCACAAAAACTGGTACTACACATTAATGAGGGAAAAACTAAGTACATGGAGACAACTTCTGAGAAGAGAAGACCTAACGACCTAACAAGATCAAGACCAAATGCTGCCGCCACCAAGCATTGAGGAAACAGTAAAAGCCACTAGACAGCTAAAATCAAATAAAGCCCCTGGAGCTGATGGCATACCAGCTGAGCTAATCAAACAAGGAGGGACAGCGTTATTTCACGCAATTCATGAGATCGTGGTGCACGTATGGGAGCAAGAGGAGATGTCGGAAGATTGGCGCCGTGGGATAATTTGCCCCATAGATAAGAAGGGAGATATCACAATGTGCAGCAACTATAGGAGTATAACATTGCTGAGTACCGCCTATAAGATACTCTCCACTATCCTACAAGAGCGGATAGCCCCATACGCTATAGCCAAAATTGGTCAATATCAGTGTGGCTTCATCCCAGGCAAATCAGCAATTGATCAGATATTCATCCTTAGGCAGGCAATGGAAAAATGTCAGGAATTTAAGATTCCATTATATCACCTATTTATAGACTTTAAGGTCGCCTACTACAGCATAGCCAGGGTAGAACTATATAATGCCATGAGAGAGTTCGGCATTCTAAACAAATTGATACGACTAATTAGGTTGACCATGACCAACGTAACTAGTCAGGTAAAAGTAGCGGGATTGCTTTCCAAACCAATAAACATCTATAATGGACTCCGACAAGGGGACGGTCTGGCCTACCTCCTCTTCAACCTGGCGTTGGAGAAAGCAATCCGTGACTCTGGCGTTACAACAAGAGGGACTATTATCACCAAGTCCAGCCAGATACTTGCCTACGCAGATGACATCGACATCATCGGTAGAACCGAATTGGCGGTACAGGAATTATTCACCCAGATCGAGTAGGCGGCACAAAAACTGGGACTGCACATTAATGAGGGAAAAACTAAGTACATGGTGGCAACTTCTGCGAAGAGAAGACCTAACGTTGGTCAAACTTTCAGGGTAGTGGAGCACGAATTTGAAGTAGTGCAATTTTTTAACTACCTTGGGTCAATAGTATCAGCCGATAACAATATGGAAGAAGAAATACGCGAACGGCTGATTAAATCCAACAAAGCCTACTATGGTCTATCAAGGCTCTTTAAATCCCGAAATTTATCCAGAACATCCAAGCTACTACTGTACAAGACCATGGTCTTACCAGTACTAATGTATGGATCCGAGACCTGAGTGCTTAATAAAAGGCACTCTGAATTCTTAGGCGCGTTCGAGAAGTAGGTCTTAAGAAGAATTGTTGGCCCCGTATGTGAGGGACGACGATTCCGGAGACGCTACAACCATGAGTTGTACGCAATCTACCTTGAAGCTATTATTGTAAGAAAAATCAAGCTTGGTAGACTCCGGTGGGCGGGACACCTAGCTCGAATGAGCGAAGAAGAGCCTGCCCGGAAAGTCCTTTGTGGCAGGATGTATGGAAGGAGACAGGGCGGCAGACCTTGTCTGCGATGGAGGGATGGCGTACACCAGGACACCCAGAGCCTGGGAGTGCCAAACTGGATGACATCGGCTCGAAATCGGGACCGGTGGAGAGATTTGTTAAATAAGGCCAAGACCGGATCCCGGTTGTAGTGCCGATGATGATGATGATCCACAAATTGCCAGAAAGGTGGTCGAAATGTGTAGAAAGCAATGACCAATACTTCGAATAAAATGTTTTTTACTTTCCCATTTCCAATTAGTGTTTTATTTAAAAAAAAAATACATATATATATATTTATACGTATATATATATATATATATATATATATATATATATATATATATATATATATATATATATATATTAGGTGTACAACTTTGCTTCCGCCGCCTGTTTTCCGAAATTCGAGGCTTTATTGTAAAAAAACTGGTTATACATTTATGATTCAAAGTATTGCCCATCGCTGGCCACTACTTTCGGGCAGCATACGAATCCATTTCTTCATATTAAAGCAGAAAATTAAAACCTCCAGCAAATGACGAGAATTTGGCTCGTAAGCTGACATGTTTATTCGAGAATAACTTTCTGACGCAGACACAAATCGACTAATATTTCGATGGCGTTATGTTTACAAATACATAAGTTTATTGTATGACATCTATGATCTATTTATTTCAACTACCACTTACCGCTACAGCCATCTATTGCAAAACGGCGGAAGCAAAGTTGTACACCTAATATATATATATATATATATATATATATATATATATATATATATATATATATATATATATATATTATTTATGCACATATACGGGGATGGGAACGGATATAAAGGCCAAAGTCTCTGCTTTCAACCCGGCGAAGGCCAGGGCGATCCTTGTCCCTGTTCAATCCAAGCTGACATGCAGTCTCCACGAGACACCCCTGGATAGCTACTTTGGCACCCGCCAAGTAGTGAACCAATGCATGCAGCGACATCCTGAGAAAGGTTGGCGCAAGGCTAATGACCTTGCCCAGAAAAACTAAATATTATGGACAATTTAACAAATCTCGGATATGGACCTGATACCGGTGGAGAGACTTGTTAAATAAGGCCAAGACCGGATCCCGGTTATAGTGCTGATAATGATGATGATTTATGCACATATGCAGGCAGCTCTCCTACAACACGACATCCTACAACACATCCTCTAACACGATAAACCTTTGTATGAAACTACTCATATAACTACTTCTACAGCACTCGGTAAAATGATTTTTGTTTAACATATTTGAAGACTAAATTTCTTTAAAATAACGACGAAAGGAAATAATGGACTATAGTCTTTTTACATAAAAATGTGTAAATAAAATATAATTTACTTCTATATATTATTGTCTCTATTCCATTGTTTTAGCGACAGGCGTCATGCACAGTTCACGTGCCATCGGAGGGCAAGCTGCTAGTCTCAGAGATATGGTGAGTGTTGCGGAATGTCCCGCCCCATTATATGCTAAAGGCATAAAATGAATCTGTTGTGAAACGCAATCTCAGCCTAATGCACACAAACGGGTTTGTTTCCTTTAGTTTCCATGGTCTGAAACACATTGTCGTAAGCGACGACTTTTCCGCCTTTAATTTTCGATTTATTGGTGGAACATCAGCTATCAGTCTCGAACCTTAAAGAACATGGAGAATCTGTCAACCCAGATTGTGTAGTGAATTAAGGTTGGCTCGAAAAATTAAAAAAGCGTTTTGCTGTTCAAAGAGAAACTACATCGGCTGATCATATCCAGCAAAAATTCTGAATGTTATACAAGAGCAACGAATACAACACATCCAGTTGTTAATGCCGATGCAACTGGGGTTCGGTTGAAGAAAACAGAAAAAACTGTACCTGGGTTTAAGGTGTCTAAAGACGTTTTAACCATACTTTTCTGCCGTAATGTGCCGGTAGGCTTTATGACAAATTCTTATTAAATTATAGATTTTTAAATACTTCTGCATTTGAAGGCGTCAATAAAAACACTGGAATGATGATGATGACAGTCACTTTTTTTAAAGACTGGTTTTTAAATTGTTTTGTGCCAAACGTTGAATATTATTTAAAATGAACAATTTTGAGCTACACGGGGCTATAACAATTAGATAATGCTCCTTATTTCCCATAAGATTTGAGTCATCCCTAAGTTAAAATACCGCCTAATTAGTGAGTTTTCAGGACGTAATCCTAGCTCTTGTACTGCTTTTGGGTCTTAAATAATACAGTTTCACACTACACGACATTTTCTAGGAATTTATTTAACAAGTTATAGGAGGGCTACCTGGTCCCAAGGATAAGTATTTTGGGGGTTGCAGATTTTGCGTGTAGCGGTGTTGTGGGGGTGAAGAAGTATTGTGCCGATCATGGGCACAGATTCACTTTCTTCCCCACGTATAACTGCGGCACCGAGGGGAAACAACACAAAAAAAAAAAAAAAAAAAACCAACTGGTTCCGCTAGAGACTAATTTTATTTTTTTCTTTTAATAGTTTTTTTGTTGTATTTTACTTAATATTATTTTATAAATTAGGTTCACAAACACTGTCTACTTTAAGGTATATTTTTTTTTTTAATCTTAATTTTGGTTTATTTTTTTTTTTCTTGGTGATTATTGACTTTAATGCCTGTTGCTACAGACGACAAACTATACCCGCGACCCGTAATCCTAACGACGTGTATGCTCACTCCAGAGATTGAATATCGACTCAGCTCACTTGTGCACCGTATGGTGGATGATTCGTGACTGATTAAAAATCCGCGAATTTTAATTTGGACCCGAGCGGCGGCGTGACTACCCGCGATGATGAACGACAAGCGACTGCCTGAATTAGGGATGAAATTCTGGATTCTTTCTTTTACACAACGATCAGCCAATGGTAATCGCGCTCTCCCGTGTTAGCTTCAATTCTCGACGCTCATCGAGGTGGATAAGTACTTACGTATACATTCGACGTCGATGGGCGTAGAAAGGATGAAAAAATCCAAAGGGAAAGCACAATAACTCAGGGTTGATCTGGCTTGTGTGTGCTGGTATCAAATGCAGTTTCTGAGAATGATCTACCGCCCTAGTGTCACGGTTGTGGTGATCTCAGAGTGCATTGAACCGTATGGAAACAGAATTATGGAGGAGAGGAAATGTAGTCGGTGCTATTCACCTGCGAAAAGTGATCATTGATCCCAAGCGAATGGATGATCTGCGGAAAAGCCGAAATGACGCCAAATTGGCTACGGTAATTTATCATGAGACCTAATTAAATATTTTGATAAATTCCCCAGCGGTTTCGCTATGATGCGACGGCGTCGTTTGCTTCGACTTGTTGTTGCTAACCGACATGATGTGATTTCCGATGGAAATATCATGGGCTAGCAAAAATGGAGTTGCCGTATGGCAAAAAGGAGAGCTAAACTCAACTATGCATTACCTGCATAGGATAATGAGTTTAGCTATGCGCCTTTTGGGAAATATGGTGTTTCAGGTGAATAGCATGAACGGTGGGATAGGGGATAATATGACACGCTGAAAGCGGTCGAAATAAGGCGGAAATTGTGGGTTGGTTCTCCATGTAATATAGAGAACCGCCACTGTGTTATCAATCACCAAACAAAATTAGCACCTACTACATTACGTAAAAAAACAATGACAATAAATAAGTTTAAGGACATTCATTTTCAGTTCGGGTTCATGAATTAAAAAAAAATCGATATCTTTTTTTTTAAATAGAAAGATATTAATATCTAAAATCTATAAGAATAACTTGAATTATCAAAATATTTTTACTTCTACCGTGGGCTTTTGTTGGTAAGACACACATTTATTATTTCTTCTTTTTCACTGATGTGTATTCCACGTGAGTCAAGAGACAACTAATGAGGTTCCACAGAGCACACGACGTTATATCGTTTAGGTATCTCGTATCTCTTATTTCGTACCTTACATTACGCATCTTGTTGTCGCGCCTCGTATATTGTGTCTTGTGTCTTATATCTTGTATCTTGTAACTTGTATCTTGCAATTTGTATCTTGTATCTTGTATCTTAGATCTTATATCTTGCATCTTGCGCCATATATTTCGTATCATGTATCTTGTATCTTGTATCTGGTATCTTGTATCTTGTATCTTGTATCTTGTATCTTGTATCTTGTATCTTGTATCTTGTATCTTGTATCTTGTGTCTTGTTTCTTGTTTCTTGTGTCTTGTACCTTGTATCTTGTACCATGTATCTTGTATCTTATGTCTTGTATCTTGTATCTTGTATCTTTTATCTTGTATCTTGTATCTTGTATATTATATCTTGTATCTTGTATTACATATATTATATTTTGTATCTTGTATCTTGAATCTTATATTTTGTATCTTGTATCTTGTATTTTGTATCTTGTATCTTGTATCTTGAATCTTGGATCCTATATCATGTATCTTGTATCTTGTATCTGGTATCCAGTATCTTGTATCTTGTATCTTGTATCCTGTATCTTATATCTTGTATCTCGTATTTTTTTTTTCGTATTTTGTATCTTGAATCTTATATTTTGTATCTTGTATCTTATATCTTGTAATTTGTATCTTGTATCTTGTATCTTGTATCTTGTATGGTATTTTGTACCATGTATTTCGTATCATGTATCTTGTATTTTGTATACTATAGCTTGTATCTTGTATCTTGTATCTTGTATCTTATATCTCATATTTTGTGTCTTGTATTTTGTATCTCCTATCTTGTATCATGTATTTCGTATCTTATATCTCGTATCTCTTATCTCGTACCTTACATTTCGTATCTTGTATGTCGCGCCTTGTATATTGTGTCTTATATCTTGTATCTTGTACCTTGTATCTTGTCCCACATATTTCGTATCATGTATCTTGTATCTTGTATCTTGTATCATATATCATGTTTCTTGTATCCTGTATCTTGTATCACATATTTCGTTTCTTGTATATTGTATCTTGTATTTTGTATCTTGTATTTTGTATCTTGTATTTTGTATCTTGTATTTTGTATCTTGTATTTTGTATCTTGTATTTTGTATCATATGTTTTATACCTTATATCTTGTATCTTGTATCATATGTTTTGTATCTTGTATCTTGAATCTTATATTTTGTATCTTGGATCTTGGATCTTGTATCTTGGATCTTGGATCTTGTATCTTGTATCTCGTATCTTGTATTTTGTATCTTATATCTTGTATCTTGTATCTTGTATCTTATATCTTGTAACATGTTTCTTGTATCTTGTATCTTGTATCTTGTATCTTGTATCTTGTATCTTGTATCTTGTACCTTGTACCTTGTATCTTTTATCTTACATCTTATATCTTGTATCTTGTACCATATATTTCGTATCAGGTATCTTGTATCTTGTACCTTGTATCTTGTACCATGTATCTTGTATCTTATGTCTTGTATCTTGTATCTTGTATCTTTTATCTTGTATCTTGTATCTTGTATCTTGTATATTGTATCTTGTATCTTGTATCTTGTATCTTTTATCTTTTATCTTTTATCTTTTATCTTGTATCTTGTATCTTGTATCTTGTATCTTGTATCTTGTATCTTGTATCTTGTATCTTGTATCTTGTATCTTGTATCTTGTACCATGTATCTTGTATCTTATATCTTGTATCTTGTATCATATATTTCGTATCATGTATCTTGAATCTTGTATTTTGTATCTTGTATCTTGTATCTTGTATATAACAGGGGTCTATACGGTAAAGGTTATATAGTCAGTAGCAGTGTGATCCTTGTCAAGAGCGGACGTGTCTAAAGTTCAATTGCAGAAAGGCTGTCCGTATGGCTAAAAAAAATTGTCATTAAAACACAGAAAAGTGTATTCAGTTTTTCCCTGTTTTTTAGGTATTATTATATTTGTAGCTCAAATGACCTGTGAAGTTGGGTTTCTCTTTCTCAGGTATTCACGCCCGCAATGGGATCACTAATTATTCACGTACCGTTCAGCTGATTGCAATGATACTTTGGTTGCTGTTGTTGACACTAGCGTGAAGGGGTTGACATAGTAACTTCGGTGTACACTAGGGGGTTATACGGCGGCTCTACGAGTTTACCATTTTTCTTTATAAAGTATATAATCGAGTTTAAAAAGTGGCATCCCTGTGCTAATTTCGTACCAGTTCTTGAACTAATAAGCGAATTCTATATAATAAAATATTTCTGTTGTTTCTAAGTGTTAGCCGTTGTTGTGACCATAAACACATGCTTTCATTACAAAGTAATTAACAAATTATACATGGATAAATTACGCCGCTGTATGACAAAAGCTCATGTATTTACTTACGTTTACTATCTACAGGTATTCAACAGCACACTTTTCCAATCTTATCAGTCTCCTTTCGTTTACACAGAGCATTGGCATACAAGAGTGTCATATAATTTCTTTTGTGGGCGCATATTTAAAAAAAACGGATATCCTTTGTTTGTTTAGGTTACAATGATGGTCGGTTGATGGTTTAATATAAAAAATATATTACTCTATAAAATTCATAGTTGAGCCAACGAAAACAACTTTCCTCATAATAAGCATTCTGATTTTACATACATTTTTAAATGTAAATTAGGCAAACAGCAGTCGGTGTGGTTAAAGAGAAAAAAAGATCCCATCAATTTAAATATGCAAATAATGTTGTAAAGTTTTTTTTATTTCAGGCAATTAAAACCACTGGGGTGTGATTGGATTGAATCCTTGCAAAGAGTTCATATCCCCATATAAATGCACTTCGCATTTACTTCTCTGCGAAGTTAAATTGCTCTGTAAACTTACAACAAACTACATACACAGTAAAGGCCGCACAGCCCCCAGACTACTCTTTGCAATTCCGAATGACCATTAACGGCAAATTGTACAACACGGATATAGCAAAGGACGACAAGGAATAAGAATAACTGGCAAAACAATACTCACTGTACAAGGAGCCTGCATCCATGGTTCTCCGTCGATTTGCATGGGAAAGGTTTTCCGTGTTTTTATCGTCACTTCACTGCATTGAGCCAGACGACGTCCTGAAGCCCTTAAACCCGTCCGCACCTGGCCCATATGCAAACAATTTTCCAAACCAATGACTTCTATCAGACGATCACCGAAATCTGTGAACGAGACAAGAACATCGAAAGGATATAGAGGATAACAAAGTAAGAACGACGAAAACTATCAATAAATTGGACATTGGATTATCGAATGAGAGTATAAAATGAAGACACCATATGCGGAAAACGTGCCGACATCATCACAAAAACAGGATGTGAGGAAATATTTATGTTCCTCACACACACACACAAGCATAAAAATTAAATACGAGAAAAAGTACCTTGAATAGCCACTGATAGGTCAACAGAATTGAAGCTGGTCGCTGATAGTTCTTTATCGGATGACTTCAACTTTTTACCCTTCCGAAACGGGCCTCCTTTTCTTATACGCTTCTGTGATAAATGTTCACCCCATAAATTCGAGCCACCATGCGTGTAAGGAATGTTTAGAAGGGCGATGCCTTGTAAATGTGGTCCATTTGCCAGGTCCAGTGGAACGCCGTTACACTACAAATGATACATTCACGAAATGTTATTCATGGCTACGAAAACAAAGTGTATAAAAATGAGGACAGAGGGCTCCATGTAAAAATGAACATAATGGAATAAAAAAAATCACACAAGGATTTTGTTTAATCTCCCATAGGAAATGGTACCGTTCATTGAAAAAAGAACGCAAATGTGCCGACTGAAAGGAAAAACGGAGCGGTAATAGTCGTCATTTTATACTGTGCTTGAATCGAGGACTTTAAGGATTATACTTCACGGTGGAAATATATATTTTTGCCTTTGAGTGTCAGGTACACAAAAGGCCAAATTGATACCTGGTGGTACCTTTTTGGGAGATTTTATTCCCAAAAATAATTCAAAAATTTTACAAAATATTCGCGTAATTCTGGGCACGTGTACGTTGATAAGAGTGAGTCAACCTACCAAGACCCCCCATCTTGTTGAAATTGTGCTTAAACCTTTTAGTTCCACATAGATGGTCTATATATACCCAACCTAATTGGATGTTGAGAGTTGATTTCATATTGAATCCTCAAATCAGAAGAGCACTCGTCTGTAGAGCAGACAAATCATTTGTTCAAAAGCATTCAAAAATTGTTCCACGAATTTATATTAAACACAAACTCCTTGACTCGAGTGTACTTCAGTATATGAATCTAGTATACAATTTATCAAAAAGTAATGCCTTCCCAGTCTATGAGAAAAAGGTAGTGATGGAGATACTATACAAGTCTAGGGGTGGAAATAGGTTTTGCCTTACATCTAGAGTGCTAATATATGGGACATCCAAAGAGAGATTATTACCTCTTTACTTTTCGCCAATGAAAAGAGCTTGAAACAGAATTAAAGTATCGGATTGCAATGCGAATGTCTAACTGACATTAGGAACTAAAGATTCAATAGTTCGGTGGTTAGGTAAAAACCTTTTCATTCCAAGGATTTTTAGGGTATCATTCAGTTGGTATCAACGTGTGTGGACTTAGACTGATCCTTGGGAAAAAGTGGGCCTAATTCTTCATGAAACCTTGATGGTGCATCTGAGCGTGTCTCCAGGATCGACGCCTTATTGTCATTTATGTGGAATGAGAAACTGTGGAGCTTTGGATCAACTTTTGATTAATTGTTATTTGAGGGCGCAAGCCCGAAACATTTATTAAGCTTAATAAACAAGCTATAAAACAGTTTAAAAAGTAACTTAAAACGATAAGAACAAGGATTCAGCAGGATTGTGGAGAATGGGATAGGTATGATACAGGTGGGTAGTTAAGAGGGGTTAGGAGGAGTTGTGGCGTTTCAAACAGATACACACACAATACACAAACAAATAGTGAAGAAGACCGAAAGGAAGTTTGAATAAGCAAACCATCAGAGCCGTATACCAATTCCACATTAGTTGGGTGTACTTGAGTTTACAAATCGAAAACGTACACGCGGCAGTGGCCTGATGTGCTGAGCATCGGTTCCATTTTTAGTGATTCTAACCGTCATAGCGTCAGTTCGAATCACACGTTCTTCGCTATCGTCGCAATACGTGATAGAGTTATACAGGCGACGTAGTTTTATTTTAAGTAAAAAAGTGCTGAGATTAAAGGTGAACGAGGTTGATCTGAGTCAGGGTCCCATAGCATTCTGGATTCATTACAACGATTGAAGTTATGGTGGACAGGTAAATAGAGTAAGCTTGCATTTCGCAAATTGTGGGTGTTGAAGGAGATAGAGTGGAAAAGATTCGTACATTCAACCGATCCTGAGAATAGATTGCGAATGACAGGTATATCGGTTTTACGCTCTTCAAGAGAATTTAGGTTAATTAATTTGAGACGACTTGTATAAGGCGGTAGAAGGTCTTGCCAACTCAGTCTTTGGAGAGCAAAATCTAAGACCCGTCGTTCTACATATGTGAGTCATGTGATAAGGGGACCACTCGTGATCATGCAGGTTATCGAGAAAGTGAATTGCCCCGAGGTTCGTACAGGTACAGCTGGTTGCCATTGTTTTTAATTTTGATGGAAACAAACCGGAAAGTACCAGCATGAAAACGGACGAAGAAAAAACGCAACAACAAAAAAAAGGAAAGGGGATCATAAAAATACAATTGTGACGCGAAGTAAAGCCGCGAAACTGATGATGGAGAAAGAACAGAAAATGGAGGAGGGCAGTGGGTTTAGTAAATAATGCTTTCGCTTCTCGTGCATCATCAGAATCTGCGGGTGAAGAAGAGAAGATAAAGGAATTACAGGCGAAACTTGCGGTGGCAAGAGCACGGTTAGAAGAGAGACGCCGAAAGAAAAATATAGCTGCGCTCGAACAACAAAAAACCGTCCAACAACAACAAAATCCGAAGCCAAAAGTCGGCCATCAAGCACATAATCAACAGCAACAGCAACTACCAACACAACATCGCCCACAGGAACAGCAAGCTGCACAGCGGTAGCAGAGAAATAAAAAAATATGGATGCCACCAATCAACAAATGAAGCATGAAGATCTCAAGTTTATCGCGGTAAAACCGTTCACCGCGGCCCAATTATCACCGAGCAGAAAAATTGGTGGTCAAAGGAAAATAACAGTCCTGGATCATCAAATTGTCACATGGGACAAATTAAAAAAAGGCAGAGACATAGCTCAACTTTCCTGAGGCTGATCTGGCGATGCTCAACACGTGTTTATGCCACGACACATTCCCACAGACCATGACGTCGAGCAATTTCAAGCTTTCTCCAGATTCGAGGGCCCGGCCATTCATCATCAGCTGTAGAACCATTTTTAAATTTTAACCTGTGAATGTTGTATACTGTGTCTTCGTTGCATTGAAGCCTACGAGATTGGCCTTTCCCCACTGTAGGATTTTATCCGGATCCAGATTCAGAGAGTCAGTCTGTCTACATCTCACCTGGTGCGACGTTGAAGCACAAATCGGCCGATCACTTGAAAAGGAGGAAACAAGGGTACTATCATCCACAAAACTGAAAACTTTGTTACCTGCTTTATCCAACAAATCATTTATGTGAAGCAAAAACAAGGTTGGAGCCAAAATAGAACCTTGAGGCACCCCCGAATTAACAGGATACTGATCCGTACACTCGCCGTCCACAACAACCCGGATCGATCGATTTTCGAGGAAGCTCTTTGTCCAGTCGCAAAGCTGCTAGGAAAGTCCATATAAACGTTTGCTCAGCAATGCCCCATAACAGACGCGGTCAAAAGCCTTGGAGGTATCCAATACGACCGCCCTTGACTCACCATGCCGCTCAATCGCAGATGTCCATATATAGGTTATAAGTGTCAAAAGGTCTCCCGTGACCACCTGCCACGGAATCCGTATTGACGATCATTCAGAAGTCTGTTCCACTCCAAGTACTTAACTAAGTCAGTATCGATGACTTTTTCCATCACCTTAGATAACATAGACAGTAATGCTATCGGTCGGTAATTTTGTGGGGGCCACTTTTTTCCCGTCTTTGGGATTGGCTAAACTCGAGCGATTTTCCAGCAAGTAGGCAATGTCCTCCATGCAGAAGATAACCGAAGGAGTCTGCCAAGAACCGCCGATAGTTCTGGAGTACAGTTCATAAGGACTATTGCTGGTATTCCGTCTGGGCCGGTTGCCTTCCTACAGTACAGTTCACGTAGAATGCGTTGAATAGTACGCGGCGAAATCTCACACCCCGCATGGAAGACCGTACCGGCGCGATCACAGGTAGCTCCAAAAGGCCGGGATTGAGGTTTGAATTCGCAGAAAATAAATTCGCGAACATATTAGCTTTTCCTTTGGATTTGTAACTAACATCCCGCTGTCTGTTACCAACGGAGGGAAAGAGGAGGGAGCGAAGTTAGTGCTAACATCCTTTGCCATTGACATTTACCAACAGCAAAACATTGGCAGACGCCGCTGTTTCCACATAGCGAAACATTTTTCCCATCCTCAAATTCCTTTTCATATACCGATGTTAAAGTTTTCCGAAGACAGTGTTCCCTTTTTTTTTTGTACAAAAAGTAGAGGCTGTTCACTTATGAATAGTTTCAAGATCCGGTGAAAAGTATACATGAGTATACTTTTCAACACTTTTCAATACCCCTTCTCGCAAAGCATAGTGTAATTCTGCATTCCAAGAGCTACCTAAGCCTTTAAACGAGTATATACAGTCTATCCTTTGGTTTTGGTTTCCGTTGCAAGCGAAACCAAATCAACCCCTAACCCAAGTTGGTCTCCTTTGCAATTTATCCATTCTCTCTGTGTTCATTGACTGCTGAATAAATTCGTGAGAGTTTATTCGCATTTAGCAGGCGGGGAAATGGGAAAATGAGTATGAGTGTACGATCGTGAATGGAGATCAATATAAAAGGGCGCGAATGGGCAGAGATCTATCTCGTGGTTTGAAAATGTAGGTGCAAACGTATTGTGGTGAGTAAACGGATCTTCAACATAAATTATCAAAACGCTATCATAAGAATAAACTTAAAACATTTAGTGGAAAAAGAAAAATGAATCAAGTTACAATAAAAAGATCTTCAACATAAATTATCAAAAAGTTATTGTAAAAGAAACTTAAAATAATATATTGGAAAAGAAAAGTTTCAAGTGAAATAACGAGACAAAACACAAAGTAGTGAATGTTTGAATTTAATAAGAGTGATATTCCGAAGACTATCGAGTTGAATGATGCTGTACATCATCATCATCATCAACATCGGCACTACAACCGGGTGTTACGGCCGCAACCACCCATCCCATAATACTTACCCCTTTGGAGCCAGTCTCCACCACTAATTGCGGTACACGCCAAAAACATCCACTTAAAGGCTGAGACCCTACCCAAGCCAGAGCATTCCCCATACAGCAAATGGCCCCACATCAATTGATACCAAGCAAATCGAACTCAACGTTCAATTTGCGCTAATCAATTCAACTCCAAGCAAATTGAACTGAACGTTCAATTTGCTCCCATTAAAAAACTTAGACAGGATAATCGAACTAAAGGTTCGCAATAAATATCCCCTAAGAGACAAATGTGCGGACCAGATACTTTTCTTCAAACGAAATCGTTGAAAATCCTAAAATGCGCGCCAGCAATTTTATGATCCCGTGGAAAAATGGTTACCTAAAACCATTAACATCAATCAGCGTCGGTTTCCGTTTTAACCAAACCAAGTTAAAACAAACAACAGGCACCATAAAGCGAATTGCACATTTGTTTAGCACCTAACAACATAGAGGATTATAAATGTGCATTAGCACGATCCTCTGTTGAATTTTCCTTTGTGTTTCCTCTTTTGATCCCAAGTCGGGAAAGATAAAGAAAGGAAATAGCGGCTGGCAAAAGGGCCAAGCAGAAAAAAGGACATATTCTTCGATCTGCAGGATGGATAAAAAAGGTCTTCGTGCAACGAGTTGGTTCTCGACGATTCGCGGAGACGGCGAAGGAGTTGGGTTTTGTAAATTGACCGAGACGGTCAGCGAGAGTGGAGTGAGTTCGCGTGCACAGAAGCGTGAGTTGTTGGAGGTGATATAGTGTACAAAGGTGTTCAAGTGTTCAAGTGACAATTATTTATAGCAGAAACTAATAAGTTTAAATTCTGCCTACGTATATAATTAATAAGTTCAACTTGTGCGCATGGATAAAAAGACAATATAACATTAAAGTCATTAGTTAATTATCAAAAAACAAAGTGTGTTTCAATTTCCATAAAGTGTGTGTGTGGTGTGCAAAGTGGGTGGTGTAAAAATAAAGATATGTGTTTGATTTCACAGGATATTTACAGTGAGAGAAATACAAATCATTACACGGGATCCGGTCTTGGCCTTATTTAGCAAGTCTCCCCACCAGTATCCGGTCCATATTCGGGACTTGTTAAATTGTGCATAATCATTTGCTTTTCCGGGCAAGGTTATTAGCCTTGCGCCAACCTTTCTCAGGATGGATGCTGTACAAAAGCATCATAAATTAGAGGGGAGTTTTCAACTGTGGCCAAAAGATTACATGAGAATATCACAAGCAGACATTCTCCGCTCACAAACATACTTGCTGGCAGAGAATTTATACACCAAAATTAAAGAACTGTCCGAGGATGTGAAGGAAATCATCGAGAAATCGACCGATTCGAAATAGGGAAAACTGTGAGTACCCATTTCTTATATATTTATATTTGTGTAACGTGTTCCTGTGTAACAGAGATATCTCCTCGAACCCCAATACGAGTTCCCAAAAAAAAAGGCAAAAAATTGCTTATAAATGCAAATGAAAATTATTCAGATATGTTAACATTTTCCTATCATGCTTTTTATTTTCGTGATTTTTCGTTTCTGGCATTTTCTTTCCCTTTTTATGGTCTGAACCTTTTCTTGAGAAATTAAAAGCTATAATAACCTGATTTAAATGTTTACTTGCCGGGTAAACTTTGATGGGGAAAAGTAAAATAGTGACAGAGCATCAGAACTTGCTAGTAAAATTAAGTTTTCCCAAAGTATAAAACCTAGTATCTGAGGACTGATATTTTTAAAGAGCTAAAAATATTACTACCCGGTAGTATTTGCTGATATTTCAAGCCTTTCAACTCACTTTTTTTTAACTAACTATCAATTTTTGTCAAGTGGTTACAGTGTTCGAATTCGACTTTTGAAAATTGTTGTTACGGAATGTCATCATATCATGTGTAATATACATTTATTTTCAGTTACATCTCTGTCGTTTATATTATACGAGGGTTGCCTTTTATATTTCGGGATTAGAGAACAAAAACAAATATTGATCATCGAAAATCACTTTATTGTTTTTCAAAATATTCCCCATGAAGATCTATACACTTTTGCATGCTTTTGAACCAATTGTCGAAGCACTTTTGCCACTCTGATTGAGGTATCTCCAACACATGCATTCTGAATGCAGCAACCGCTTCTTCAGGTGTCGAAAAACGTTGACCTCTCAGTTTGTTTTTTACGTACGGGAATAAAAAGAAGCCATTCGGTGCCAAGTCAGGACTATACGGCGGATGACCCATCAAATCGATGTTTTGGGTGCTCAAAAATGCAGTTGTCGCAGCCGATGTGTGAGAGCTCGCATTGTCGTGGTGAAGAGTGATCCGTCTTCGGCGGTTGGTTTTCCTGATTTCTTGGAAGACAACTGGCAAACAAATGGTTGTGTACCACTCAGAATTGACTGTTCTGCGTTGTTCTAGTGGTACGGTTGCGACATGTCCAGTTTTTCCGAAAAAACAGGCGACCATTTGCTTGGAAGTGCTTCGTGCGCGAACAACTTTTGTTGGATTTGGCTCATCTTGAAACACCCAGACAGTCGACTGCTGTTTACTTTCGGGCTCATACGCGTAAATCCACGATTCATCACCTGTCACGATGTCATAGACGTGTTTCGAAGCACCGCGACCGTATTTTTTGAGCATTTCTTTCGACCAATTGACACGAGCCTTTTTTTGGGCGATTGACAAATTGTGTGGGATCCAACGCGAACAAATTTTTTTGACAGTCAAATGTTTATGCAATATTGAATGTATGCTGGTCCCACTAACGCCTAAGGTTGTCTCAATCTCACGATAGGTCACATGACGATCTTCCAATATCAGTTCGCGCACAGCATCAATGGTTTTCGGAACAACAACTGATTTTGGACGACCCTCACGAAATTCATCTTGGAGTGAACTACGACCACGATTGAATTCACCATACCATCGATAAACACTGGTCCTTGATGGAGCTTCATTGCCAAAAATTGAATTAAGTTCATCCATGCACTGTTGCTGAGTTAATCCACGCCGAAAGTTGTAAAAAATAATCGCACGAAAATGTTGACGATTTAATTCCATTTTTGGGCCGAGATGAATCTTTTAAGTTACTGTAAACAACACAAATAGCGCTCGTATGTCAAAATGTTCTGAGTGCGTATAACTTCAAAAATGTCCAACTTTACGACAGAGCTGTCAATTGCCGGATTGCAACACTAGGGTTGCCAAATCCCGAAACATAAGAGGCAACCCTCGTATATTTAAGCTTCCTTGTAATCTGTGAAATGAGTTAATTTCTTCAAGATACAACCAGCTCATAAATTTATTTCCTTTTAAATGACTATTTATGATATCACGTTCCTATTACAATATCTAACGATATTCATTATATTTCTTTAATTCGCATGTCAACTTAACTTCTGTATTCGCAAATTTGAATAAATTTATTTCATTTCAAAAACTTACTTATAACTTTTGCTCGTCTTGTCAGAAAGTTATTGCCGAGTTGAACTACGTAATGTACGTAAGGATATATGAAAGTAATAATTAACATATTTCCTTCTGCAGTAATTGGTATGTAATCTGCCCTCTACTAAAGCAGACACTTGAAAGAAATCTGTTCGTTACAAAGACGTAATTCGATGATTTCATTGCTTACTCTGCCATACATCGCCTGTAGAGAGTATTACACCACATTATAATCCTAAAAGTTCTCAGAACAACATCATTTGTTTTCCCTTATGTCCTTGCTGCCAACTCGAAATGAAGTTCGTTGTGATGTTCCATATTTTTAAATGTGTGTTTGAAACACACGTGCTGCTACCTCTGCGTATTATTTAAGCTTCGTAAAATAGCAAACAAGCCTTAAGAGCTTGCGAAGGTCTAATCAGCTACGTTTATCCGAAAGACGTTTGGTGAAGGTAAATGAACATTACAGTATAATGGACAACAAAAGAACTTTGCCAGGTGTTAAAAGATCTTATGAACAATACAAGAGGCAATAAAAGTAATAAATATAAATCAATACGAACAGGAGCAAAAGCATGTAGCGATATTTGTTCGCAGAGTTCATGGAAGTTACAAATCTGCGAAAGGAAGTTGGCTCAGAGGATAAATAGATTTGAAAACTTGTTCCTATTTAACTAACATAAATGTGTTCCCTTACAATACTATTGTAAGGGAACACATTTAAAATTAAAGTAAAAGTTCTCTACAAACATATTTGTCCAAAACAAAAACCAATAATTAATAAATCAATAACAATAACATGAATTTACCTTCATCAGAGACAAGGTAGATTTGAGTTTTTTTTTTTTTTTTTTTTTTTTTTTTTTAATATGAATTTGATAAGAAAACCATGTATAACGTGGGCCTTAACTGTATGCCTAATTTTGATAACTATTTTTACTATTTATTGACCTGTAGGAATCCGGAAGTTCATGACCTCACCGACTCGACTCCGCCATCGTTCCCTGTCCTGTGCACTCTCCTTCTAGACTTGACCATCTGATCTGAACTCCTCAAGGTCAGTTTTGATAAATAATTAAAAATAATTACCGCACATAGAAATGCTATATTTACATTTTTAGAAACCATGAAAAAGGAAAATCTTGTTCAAAGGAGTTCCACCGGATTGTTGATATTCTTTAAATCAGATCGGAACATTTTCAAAAACACGTTGAAAAGTTGCTCTTCGAATAGTGTTAAATTCCCGTACGATGTTTTATTATAACTGGTCTGGTGTTACTGGATTACTTACATAAATTCCTGAGATAGGAGCTGCGCAGAGAATAATCACTCGGAGTAAGGTCCGGTCTCCGTAGGGGACATTCAATGTCACCTTTTTGTGATATGAGTTTTCTCTCTAACATTTTCATGGATGTGGATGGTTCTGGTAGTTAGCGAAGCGTCACTCTATGCCGATGAGAGACATCGCCCCGATACATCGTAAAACGCCCAAGACGTTACAGCGATGAAAAGAAAACCAACAGACAATTACTACCAGACGCTGGATAATAAAAAACAGTATTGAGTAGATACTCAGGTAGATGCTGCATCAAGGCAACATTGTGTTGAAATACCATGCACGGGTTGTCTCTCAACACCACCGTCCACTACACCTCCTAATGTTAAAACACCACGCACTGGTTTGCCTCACCAACACCACCGTCCACCCCACGTTCTAATGTTAAAACACCACGCACGGGTTGCCCCACCAATAGCATCGAAGCAATTCAATAATCACCCGCGAATAATCAAAGGATCTTTAAAATAAAGCAAAACAAAATAAACCGGTCATTGCAATTGATTTGGATCCAGCAAGCGTACAACAGTTGCACAATCAATAAACCGACACGAATCTTCACAATCGTCGAAGCGGCCATTCCTCTTCATCCTCGTTCTCATCGATTATATACAATATTATCAAAAGTATACGGTCGGATTCTGAAGTTTACTGCGCTATGTTGACAGCCGAATGCGACCCTCATCAACTGCTGACATGATCCTGTAACTTTGTGCCAGCTACAGACGTTGTGATCTTTGATTAGCACATCTAATGTAAATATCTTCGATCACAGCACGGTGGATCCCCGGGTATGAATCATAAAAAGTTATAGAGAGTTGCCTTGTGTTTCTTCACATGTATGGGGAGTACCCTCAAAGTCGTCGGGCTAGTAGGTTCTGTAGCCATCCCGGTTGTTCTGAATTGGTCGTTGAAAATACAATTAAATCACCGTATGAAGAAGGGTGACTAGACGTTGGCATGCATGTGATGTAGAGATGTTAGTGAAATTGCTGTGGGGCACCACATACGGAACATTTGAATTTAGTCACACTTGTCAAACGATGGAATATCTAAAAGAAAGTTCCGCCTGATCAACGGGAATATGTGCCTGGCGGGTAGTAGTTTTAGTCGGTAAAAGTCCGGCATGCCTCTGGATCGGTCAGAGGTACCTTTCGAAGATTTTCACCTTCCTACCGAAAAAAAAAACAAAAAAAACACTTGTGAATCGAGACGTGAATGAACTATCTAGACTCGCGTCGAAATGTCGGTCAGTGATTTGTCAAAAATTCACTACACTAGGCTCAATTAATAATGGAACTCTCTTAACTCGGGTGCTGTTCTTCGGAGATTCTTGGTATGGTTCCACGCAATTCGGCTTATATGCGCTCCACAAGACAATACGACGGATCGCACCCGTTTGTGGTTCATCTCCCGGCGGCACGAACATCCCTGCAACAGAACTCGTTCCGTTACAGAGCTGGGAAGGTTGAGTTGAAATGTTGTCTTCGTTGTTATTGTCTCTTGTTAATCATACAATGGAATTAAAGTAAAAATGCGGCCGATTACTAAATACACGAGTATGTCGTACATGTATACGAGGAATTGTATCTGATGTCGATTTAACTCATGGACACGTGCAACTGCTTCTAAATACAAAGTTGGTGATTTCAAAGGGTTATAGCGACTACCCATGTGTGTGCTGCAAACTTTTATATCAATTCGAGTTTACCACATCATTATCTTAATGCATACATAAACAAATTAAATGGAAGTATTCCATTCCATGTAGCGAACAAAAGGTTATGTAGACAGTAAAAGCTAAATGTTATCGACTTACAATTCGTCTCGTTTAAGCAGCTTCTCCTTCATTTCAAGTGAATTACCTTCTTGTACCAGTGATTTTTGTGGAGATACTATCGAAGTTGGTCAGTGTTTGTAGTTCGATTTGTGACTCGAGGTGTCAAGAAGTCCTACATTTGCGCGAAAAGATAAGCAGCGATGGAGCAGCATGACCTAAATACGTTATCCACTTATGCAGCATTATTACAGACCGGTTCGAGTCAAGATAACCCGGCACATCATTTCGGTTCAACAGTAAGTCATCTGGCTAGATCACCTGCGACAATGTCAACAAACTCGATCGTTATTTCTATTGAAGTCTCCACCGCCACGGTTGCTCCTCGTCAATCACATCTGACACCTCCACCGACGTCATCTTCCGAGGTACAAGAAATCTCTGGGGAGATAACTATTGTGGGGTCACATATTCCAGTCGACATGGACCCTCAACAGCAACTTTCCGAATCGCACCTCTCCGGACTGACTTCTCCACAATAAATACGAAGAAGAAACAACAGCAGTCCTTTCTGTGACTGGGTGAGAAAACAACTGATTCTTCCCATCCTATAACGAGATTGTACTAGTGAAGACCCAATCGGGATGCGACAAAATTGACAGATGAGCAATTCCACCTGTACTTATGTTTAACAAATATTATCATCATCATCATCATCATCGGCACTACAACCGGGATCCGGTCTTGGCCGTATTTAACAAATCTCTCCGCCGGTCCCGATTTTGAGCCGATGTCATCCAGTTTGACACTCCCAGGCTCTGGGCGTCCTGGTCTACGCCATCCCTCCACCGCAGACAAGGTCCGTCTCGCGCGCTGTCTCCTTCCATACATTCTGCCACAAAGGACTATCCGGGCAAACTCCTCTTTGTTCATTCGAGTGAGGTGTCCCGCCCACCGGAGTTTACCGAGCTTGATTCTTCTTACAACATTAGCTTCTAGGTAGACCGCGTACAACTCAAATTTGTAGCGTCTCCGGAATCGTCCTCCCTCACATATGGGGTCAACAATTCTCCTTAAGACCTTCCTCTCGAACGCGGCTAAGAGTTCAGAGTGCCTTTTATTTGGCACCCAGGTCTCGGATCCATACATGAGTACTGGTGAGACCACGGTCATGGACCATGACAGTTTGCATGTTCTGGGTAAATTTCCGGATTTAAAGAGCCTTGATAGACCATAGTAGACTTTGTTAGAATTGATCACACTGTTACGTGTTTAACAATTTATATTATTTAATAATATATTTTTAAGTAATATTGAATGGGACTTACTTTGGAGTTTGTTTTCGTGCGACCATTGAGCGGTCGCAGTGTTGTTATGTTGCGCTGAGGTCCGCTGGCTCGTTGCAGGGGGCGTTGGGCGTCGTTGCTCCCCTGATCAGCTTGTCCGTAGCGGTATGATATGTCCTCGACGAATAGTGTTTTAGTACGATACACTTAAACCAATGTTAGTTGTACTAGTAGATTTTTTCAAATCAAATATGTCACTTTCTATTTTATACACAACGAGGATTTTATTGGTTTGATTATTTATTCCGACTCGTTGTGTTCGAAAATTAACGTCGAATTGTCATATATCCGAATTTATTTTCAATGTATTATCTTTATTTTATTATTTTTTTTTTTTCCGCCAAGTAGAATTTGCATAAAGTAGTTTATGCAAATTAGCTACTTGGCGCGTTATTTCCTTTTACAGGTAAGGAGGGGAATCAAAGGGGATTTGTGGATTCTGGGGGGGGCCTGGACTCAATTTTGGTCCGTAACAATACCTTCCCCCCTTAAATAGTGATAGCTTCATTCTTAGAAGAGGAATGAAGCTTGGCTACTTAAGTATTAAACTGTAGCATTTATCTTTACACCGTCGGTGGTGTATTTTCTTCCCTTGTTTGTCGTGGTTTCTTCTGCTTTTGGCTTCCTCTATTCGTAGTAGGGTTTTAGCCTATTATTGTGCACCACCACATTTCTTCTCCCTACCTTAACGAGGCTATTTACCGGACTATTTATTTGTACTACCTTATAGGGACCCCTCCATATGGGAGCTAATTTTCCTTGTTTTTGAGCATTACGTATTAAAACTTTGTCGCCCACATGGAACGTGAATGGGCGTATCTTACGGTCGTAGTACTCTTTCGACTTCTTCTTGGAAGTTAATAGGTTACGCCTTGCTATTTCGTACGTATGTTGAAGTTTGTACTTCAATAGCTTATGGTAACTGTCATGGTTGTATACCGGTTCCGGAGGTTGCTTTATGCTTGTCGGTACCTCCGGGGTGAATCCAAATAGACAGTCCATTGGCGTAAGCTTAGTACCTTCGTGTACATTGGTGTTGTATACGAATGTTGCCGTCCTCAGGTATTGGTCCCATGATTGGGAATTCCCATCCACAATGCTTCGCAGGTAATCTACGAGTGGACGATGTGCTCTTTCTAAGGCTCCATTTGATTGTGGGTGGTACGCTGAGGTTTGTAGTTTTTTAATACGGAGTAGTTTGCACACGCTTTTAAACAAACTGCTTAGGAAATTGCTTCCCTGATCGGTGACCAATTGCTTCGGAACACCATACCGAGCAATTATTTGGACGAAAAAGACTGTGGCCACCGTTTCTGCCTCCGCATCTGCGAGAGCGTAGCAATCTATATACTTCGACAAGTTGTCTTGGAATGTAAGTATATATTGATTGCCGGTTGGAGTGCGATCAAGAGGACCTACTATATCTAAGTATACTTTGTCGAAAGGCCTCTTTGCAATGTCGGTTATTACCATGGGCATACGTATGTTCGGTGAAGATTTCATGGTTTGACATGTTTTACATACTTTGATGTATTGTTTAATGTCGCGCATCATGTTCTTCCACCAAAAATTTCTACGTATTTTGTGGTACGTTTTACTCACTCCTTGGTGTCCGCCCAAAGGAGGATCATGGTATTCCCGGAGTAGGAACTGAATGTCTTCAGGATTGGTTATCTCCATTCCTTTTTCCGTGCAGGCCGGAATGGGATCCTCGTTAAGAGAGGACTTATCGTCATTTGGACTATCCTGAGTTCCTTCGCTTGCTCTTAACTTTTTAGCTTGGGCGCGTGTTAGTACATTGCACCTTGGTAGTGTGGGAGTCTCATCACAAATTTGCGGGATACGACTCAAGGTATCCGCATTAGTGTTGTATTTACCGGGTTTATATTCGATTTGGTAGTCGTACTCCAGTAGTTTGCGATTGAACCTTAGTAAACGTGACGTGGGGTCTTTCACGTTGAATACTCCCTTTAACGGTTTGTGGTCCGTGTATATATTAAATTTTCTCCCTTGTAAATAACAGCGGAAATTCTTAGTCGCCCAAACAATGGCTAATAACTCTTTCTCAATCGTAGAGTAGTTCTTTTCCGCCTTATTCAAGGTTCGACTGGCATATGCGACTGGCTGGTCCTTACCGATTTCGCCTTGCGACAGTACGGCGCCCAGTGCTTCGTTGCTCGCATCCGTGGTCAGATTAAAGGGTTTGGTAAAATCTGGATAGATTAACAGTGGCGGCGAGACCAATAACTCCTTTATGTTATCAAATGCTTGTTGGCATTTGTCTGACCAGGTGAATTTGACGTCCTTCCTTAACAAATTTGTTAAGGGGCGTACTATCTTCGAAAAATTTTGAACAAATTTTCGATAGTAATTCGCCAACCCTAGAAACGATTGGACGTGCTTTACCGTTTTGGGAATGGGGAAATCCCTGACACTAGCTGTCGTGTCTGGATTTGGCATTGCCCCCTTTTCGGAACAAACATGTCCCAGATATACTACTTCCTTCTGGAGGAACTTGCATTTCTCTGGTTGCAATTTGAGGTTGTGGTATCTAATTTGATCGAATACTTTCCGGAGTTTGTCATTATGGTGTTCTAGGTTTTTTCCATATATGACCACGTCATCCAGATACACAAAGCATTCGATTCCTTGCAACCCGGTTAGGACATGGTTCATGAGTCTCTGAAACGTAGCTGGTGCTCCCTTCAGACCAAATGGCATACGTTTGAACTCATAGTGCCCGTAATTTGTGCTGAACGCTGTCTTATTTTGATCCTTCGGATCTACTAAGACTTGGTGGTAGCCGCTGGCTAAATCGAGCGTGGAAAAATAGCGTGAGTGACCGAGCTGGTCTAAAATGTCCTCTATTCGAGGGAGAGGGTACGCATCACCGATGGTTTTATCGTTCAGTTTTCTGAAATCGACCACAACTCTCCATCGGGTTTTTCCATCGGGGCCCGCTTTCTTAGGAACTACCAAGAGTGGTGAGTTCCACGGACTTTTGCTTGGTTGAATGATATCATTCTCCAGCATCTCCCGTACTTGCTCGTTGATCACCTCTTTCTTGCACTCAGGCAGACGGTACATTCTTTGATTTATCGGTGCTTGATCCTGTATCACCGGTATCTCATGCGTTATTGCACTGGTATATGTTAGGAGATCACCTTTAAGGTGGAAAATATCGTTAAACTCCTCACATATTTCCACTATGGATTGACATTCTTGAGGACTTAGGTTTTTACCTAAGTGGAGTTCCTCGTGTAATTGTGTCAACCTTGGATCTTTTGGTAATTCCTCCTGTGAGAATAAATGTCGGATATACTGGAGGTTGTCTCCCTCCGAAAGTTTTTTATCCGCATTGTATTCCGTAGAACGGTTGTCCTCATTTTCCAGCGGAAAGGTGGAAAAGTCCTTCATTGGATGTAACTCCACCATGATTCGGTCTATGGTTTGGAGGTAGTTTGCGATATTGAGTACCTCTACATGGGCACTCTTCGCTTTCCCTACAATACAGTTGGATATGAAAATCCCTGATTGCATTTGTTTAGGTACTAGCACTACCTCTTCCCGAATTTTTATGGGAAGTCTCAGCATTTTTCGTGAACGTGCCGGTATTATTGCCGGTTTGTCCAGAAAAATTTCTACCTCCGAAGCGTTTGGCAGTGATTGTTTCACCACTGTTGCTTCTTTTTTTAGCTTTCTTTGATTTGTCAGCTATTAATGTGGTGTTGGAATGCTTGGAGCCTGACAAAATATCGCCCCCTTTTCCCTGTTTGGGTAGGGTATCCGGTGTATTTCCGACCGCGGTCTGGATCTCTATGGATCCCCTTGGCTCGGAATCCCGACTGGTTGCCTTATGTCTTGGCGTCCGCTTCCTACCTTTTGTAAATTCAACGGAAAAACTTACCGGATTTACATTGGTTTGGGAGAATTCCAAACAATTCCCGGGTCCGTTGACTTTGCAATTCCTAGCTAGGAAGTCGTTTCCTAATAACCCATCTTCTGACAATCCCGGTAGGGAGTCCATTACCTGAAAGTTACAGGAGATTGGTTGGGGTAGTTTGAATATTCCCTTACAAAAACCCCTAGACTTTCCTTTTCCAAAAAGCGTTTGGAGAGTAGTGGCCTTTTTTGTATCCAGTGTTGTTCCATTCTGGAGTGCTTTCAGTTTAAGAAGGCTCATCTCCGCACCTGTGTCCACTATTAGACATGTAGTGTTTCTACATCCTATGTCTAATGGGAGCTGGACTATTGGAACTTTTGTTGGTGGTTGAGGACAGTTTTCTTTATTTGGCGGCTTTAATTCGGTCGGGTTGGGGAATTCCTGCCCGACCTCTGGGAGTTTTCCGACTTCTCCCATTTTGCTTTTAGTCGACACACTGTCGCCATGTGGTTGTGTCGCTTACAAAATGTGCACCATTCCCCGTTCTTCTGTCGCCTATGTCCCTTTTTTGGCGTCTCTGACGCGTCCGTAGCGGTTGAATTCGACTGTCTACGGTTCGATTCGGGTCGATGGCGTTGTAATCGGTGTTGGCGTTGTTTTATTTTTCGAGCCTCTGAGTATTCAGTACTGCTCGTACTAATACTACTCTTGGCTCGAGTCTGCTTACCGCCTTTGTCGCATGGCTGTTTGCTGTCCTTTGACTTTTTTCCTTTTTGGACTGTGTGCCATTCTGTATTGACCGTGCAGGTCTTTGGGGTGTGGTCTCTACGTACAGACTTAACCACATTGGGTGTCTTTGTTGGCTTTTGTGGTTTTATCCACTTTGCCTTGATACGACACTCGTCCCCTGTGTGACCCTTTCGGCAACAAAACTCACAACAACATCGAATGCTGTACACTCTACGATTCGATGTATTTGCTTGTTTCGATGTGGATGGTCTGTCCTGCTGGTTTGAGGTATTCACCGGTGACTTCCTTTGGTTCTGTGACCTTATTTGTGTAGGTTCAGGATTCTCCGCCTTCCTTTGTGTATTAAGTGTCCGACAATCCTGGGCATCGTGCCCATATCGATCACACTTTGTACACTTTGGTGTGTTCCGGCGTCGAAGGCATTCATCGTATACATGCCCTTTTCTATTGCAGAAGCTGCAAGTCATGCGTGCTACCCATGGATTTGGTGTACGCTTGTCCCTACCTTGGCTAGAGGAGTCACTAAGGTAATCACCTCCGCCTCTTTGAAGGTGTCGTGGTGCCTCGGGCTTCTTTGGCCTAGACCCGGTTGGTCTTCTTGAACTGTGTGGTGGTGTATCCGACCTAAACGGGTTTTTCCCTGGTGGTGAGCGTGTAACGGGGTGAGATTGTTCTTGGAATCTAGTGTTAGAGTTCCTATTCTCTACTACCCGAGACGCATCGTGTCTAGGCTTATTCTGCCTTTGTCTCGATTCCTGGGGTTTTGGTCGAGTATCCCCGTTGGTCCTATCTAAAACCCTATTTCTTTCCTCTGGGGGATCTTGTTCCTCCTCCCAATAGTAGAATGGATTATTCTTAAGCATTGGTTGCCTATTTGATGAGTTGGGAGCATGGTATTCGTCTTTCCTTTCAGGTGAAGGTGACTGGTCATGATACCTCGTTGGTATTTCATAACATCCACTTTCGCTCCTCATCTCATTCTCGGTTTTCTCTAACTCGAGAATTCTAGCTATAATCTCTTCTAAAGGGTCTTTTTCTGATTTTACTATCAGATGTCTCAGTTGGTCGTTTCTGATTCCTACCATCAGAACTGATTTAGCCAATCTTTCGTTCTGGAATATGAACCCTATGTTATTCGTAGTTCCATACTTACGTGTTGCCGCTTCGTTGCAGTCCTTTACTGCTTGCGTTATGCGGTGGGTAAATTCGGCGACATCCTCTTCGCGGGATTGTCGTATACGAGAGAGTTTCGAATGTAACTCTTCGTATGACACGTGTGGTAAGATTGTTCTTCGGAGTCGCTGTTCAAACTCCTTGAAAGTCGTTGGGAGTTGTTCTTTGAACATGCGGC